>SDVV010014364.1:0-14825 GCA_016164225.1 Gammarus roeselii | reverse complement strand
TAGAAGGTCGATCACAGGTGGGATCATATGATTCTTCAACACAGCAGAAACATGTACCATCTTTTGCTCAACAAGCAACGCTTCCAAGATTAAAAATACAGCAGTTGTAGTCGAGTCTGGGATTATGAATATTCTCTTGGACCGATCAATGCGTCCAGCCAATTTGAACATTGGTGGCAGGAAAGTTTGAAGGTAAGGATGTAGACATGTGCCGTCGTCCCCGCCTGCGCTTGCTGTGGATCTGCTGTCCTCGCCTTTGCGGTCGGCTGCGGTACCTGGTGGCTCTGCTGACGTGAGTGTACGGGGTTGTGGGGGGCGGAGTGCTGGGCGTGCTGGTGGTCTTGTGGTCAGCTGGGCTGCTGTAGCGGGCGCTGGTTTGGCGTGTGGCTTTTGCCATACCAAGCTGAGTGGTCAGCCTGTTTTTTGTGGTGTTTGTCGGAGGGGTTTTCACTCAGAGACCATGTGTTCGGGTATTGAGGTGAGATCAAAGGGTGACGGAGAGGAAAGAAGTGAATCCATGGCGGCTGCTGCGGGACGGGGGGCTGATCCCGGTGCTGGTAGGGGTGGGTCTGTTGTCGTTTCCGGTGATTCCTCAGGTTGTGCACTGGCTGGTGATTATCGAGACGGTGGCGGTCACGCTGGGGCGACCGCGGTGGTGGGTCGTGGTGTTCGGAGCGGTGCGCGTGGCGGTGATGGTGACCGCGGCGATGTTGGTGGGCGCAGGGGGGGGTGCTGGCGGCCGGGGTGTTGGGGGGGGGCCGCGTTGGTGCTTGCGGTCGCGGTGATGCCGGAGTGCGCGGTGCAGCAGGCGGCTGGGGTGGGGTTGGGAGCCGTGGTGGTGATGCTGGCGGCGGTCGTGGAGCTTCGACTGGTACCCATGGCAGCCCGGGTGGCCGTGGAGGTGGTGCTTTGAACTAGCTAGTCAGTCTTTGCAGATGGATTCCTCCTTTCTGAGGCTGTGCTGTGTCAATTTGAATTCTCAGATGAATAAGGTCCCTTTTGTTGGTTATATGGTGCAGCGGTGGGATATGCAGTTGGTGGGCGTATGCAAGTCGTGGTTGACTTTTCCGGTGTCCTCATCATTTGCTGATATGCCAGGAGTTTCAGCTGGTGAGGGAAGTGAAGAAGCATGGAGTCTGTTTGTATGTTGCAAACAATTTGAAGTTTGTGCCAATTGAGGTGACTTTACCCAATGTTTCTGCCATTTCCCTCCTTGATTATGATGATTTGGTTGTGGTTGCTTATCGTCCACCCTCCTACTCAGCTGAGGAGAATGCTAAAATGATTGAATTCTTGATGGAGTTCTGTGGTGGCAGTGAGGTTATTGTTCTAGGTGATTTTAACTTGCCTCCATTGGATTGGTCTGCAGACGTTTTTAATAATTATATCCCTCCCTTCGATTCCCAGTTTCTTGATTATTTTATTCTTCTTGGACTCACTCAGTGGGTGAGGGTAGGTACTTAAGTTGATTAGGGTAGCATTCTTGATCTGGTGTTGACAACGGAGGAGGATCGGGTGTCTTCTGTGGCGGTTTTGCCTCCTATTCTGGGGGGCCACCATGCTCCTGTCTTGGTGGAGTATATTTTCAGATGAATGATGTTGCAGGGGATCCTGGTTTGAAATCAGTTATGTGGTCTCGTGGTGATTACAGGAGCATGAGAGAGGTTTTAGAGGGTGTTGACTGGCATTATGAGTTTCTGTATGGCACTGTGGAGAATTATAGTTTGTTTTAGTCAATAGTCCATTCACTTATAGACAAATTTGTTCCCACTCGAGACAGCTTCACGACCAAGCTGGTTGCGGGGCCCTCCTAGGGAGCTGATGACCCGTAGTTCTAGGGCTTGGGCGCAGTATAAGCTTATGAGGGGGGAGCTTGGTAGGCAGCATGGGGAGGTGTTGGCGTTCTTGCAGAGATTTAGTGGGCCTATTTTTGAGTACAGAAATTTTTCACGCTACAGCCAGTGTCTGTATGAGCAGAAATTAGCAAACAATTCCTCTGTTACTTGCAAGATGTTTCACTTCTATGTCAGAGGAAGAAAGAAGGGCTGTTCTTCTGTTGGTCCTCTGAAGCATCCATCTGGTGAGGTTGTTGCTGGTCAGAGAGACATGAGTCAGCTGTTTGTAGACTCTTCTTCATCTGTTTTTGTGGATGCTGATCCTGCCGGCCCTTCTTCACATCAGTTTTTTCCTGGAAAATTTAGTGGGATTTATGTGACTAGACTTGATTTCCAAGGTTTTGGGTGGTTTAGAATCATCTTCTGCTCCTGGACCTGATGGCCTTCACCCTGGAATTTTGAAGTCATGTTCTTGGCAGCTGTCATTGCCCTTGTCTCTGATTTTTGCAAAATCATTGGGCCTGGGAGTTTTACCGGAGACCTGGAAGGAATCTTGTGTTGTTCCTATATTCAAGTCTGGTTCAAGAAGTAACCCTGTCAATAACCGACGTGTGAGTCTTACTTCTGTTTGCTGTATGGTGCTGGGGCGGGTTATTGTGTCCCAGGTGGTGTCTTTTCTGGAAGATTCTGGCATTTTGTCTGAGGGTCAATTTGGTTTCAGGGTGGGAAGGAGCACCGAAGACCAACTTTTGCTTACTGATGGTGAAGTTGCTATCGGATCGGGTAGATGAAGGAACGGTTGTTGATGTGGTCTTTTTCGATTTCTCTAAAGCGTTCGATGTTGTCAGTCACTCGGTTTTGTTGGACAAACTGAGATGTGTGGGTATTCCGAGTGGACTGCTGTATTGGATTTGTAATTTTCTGATAGGGAGGCGAATGTGTGTTTCTGTGGGGGGAGTTGTCAGCGACTTCCGGGAGGTGACAAGTGGTGTACCCCAGGGTTCTGTGATGGGTCTGCTTGTGTTTCTGCAATATGTCAATCATGTTGCAGCAGGTTTGGCTTGTGAGTGGGAGGCCTTTGCTGACGACTTCAAACTTTATTTGAGTTTCCCCCGCGATGTACAAGCAGTTTGCCTGGGTGTGTCTTCCTTGCAGAGGGATCTGAATTTGGTGCAGTCTGTGTTGTTGTCATGGAAACTCTCGTTGAACATTGACAAGTGTGTCTTTATGCGTTTCTACAGGGGCCGTCTTGAATTGGAGCAGATCGATGATAGAATTGCTTATAATTAGAATGGTGTGGTAATTGCGCTTGTCGATTCCTTCAGGGACTTGGGAGTGCTTGTTGACTCAAGGCTGCGATTCCATCTCCACGTGAGGAGTGTTGTATGAAAGGCTTCCATTCTGGCGACCAGTCTGCTTTGCTCTACTGTCAGCAGGAGTTCTGTTTTCATGGTCTCTTTGTTTATTACAACCATCTTGAACTACTACTCAAGTGTGTGGAATGTGGGATATTTGGGGGATCTGAGATTGTTGGAGTCTGTGCAGAGGAGGTGGACCAGGGAGATTGATGGGCTGGGTGGGGTGAACTATGGTGAGCGGCTCAAAGCAATGCAGTTGTTTTCTTTGAGGGGGAGGTTGTTGCGTTCAGATCTTGTGAAGTGTTGAAGATTTTTTTTAGTGTTATGTTGATTCAGGTTTGTCTGCTCTTGTTTGAGAGAGCTCCGGATGTGAGCACACGTGGGCATTCTTTCAAGCTGGTGGTTCCTTGCTGTCAGACGGACTATGAACGCCGATTTTTTTCATTCTTGCTGTGTGCAGATTTGGAACCTGCTGCCCGCTGATATGGTGGTGTGATTCACTTTGCGGCTTCAAGAGGGCCTTGGCGGAGGAATTGGGGGCAGTGTTGTATGAGTTTTGCTAGACTCAATTTGATGTGATATTGTGACTTTGTTTGTGTTGCTGACAGTTGATGACTGTCTTCATTGTTTTGTTTTCGTTGGACCTATTGAGCCCATTCCGACCAGCGTCCTGCTGCAGTGCTTGTACCGTGCTGTTCATTTTGATTGCTGGCACGCTGAGGTGTACTGCCTCCCATGCCTGCTTGCTCTGTTGGCAGGGCTGTTGGGGCTGTGGGGGGCTGCAAATGTGAGATACAAAGGTGAGATGCACCGGTGTGATCAAGAACTTCGTATTTTTGTGCTTCCCTCAATTTATGCAAAGCCCAGTTGATCCGTAAAAGTAGCAAGGAAATTGGCGTCGAAGTGGTTTGGTTTGTTTCAATGGAAGATGGTTTCATAAATCGTGTTGAGGTTAGAGTGTTGTACATCTGTTTAATGGATATTACTGAGCTGTTATAGGTTTTGGACGTTATAACTTTGTTTCTCTTGTACCTTTACAAGGAGGGAGCTTCATTAAGCACTGTGATGAACCTTTCAGTACATCACAAAGTCGTGGATTGGCTTGAGTTGTGTTTGCTGTGACCAGATTCTTTCGAGACAATGCCTCTATGTTAAATAACTTAATGAAGTGCTTCTTCTGAAAGTGATCTTGACGTAGCTATTTGATGGTTTTCAAAGTATCGTTCATGAGGTCGTGGGTAGTTACGGCGATTTCTTTGGCTTTCGTCCAGTTTGGGAGCAAGACTTGTCATGCACATTACAAAGTAAGAGGTGTAGGAGACGGTAGAGGAGATGAAGGCCAAAAAAGCACATATTTTGACGTTGTTGCAATTGAGTGCCTAAATATGGGTACCTAGAGTAATGATTGTCGAATAGCTGGTGAGGCTATTGAATCTCTGTTCATTGTCGAGCGCGGTGCCGATTGAGTGACGCAGTGCTTGCCTTGTTCCGCTGTGGAAGGGCAAAGGAGATGAGATGAGTGCTGTAACTCGAAAAGAATCAGTATGTTGTGTGTTGTTGGTAAGTTGTACGGGAGAGTGCTAGTCCAGAGAATTAGAGACAGTACGGATGGTGCGATTGGCGAGGAACAGTGTACGGATAGATTTTGCAGTGAGACAGTCTGTGAGTAAGAAGAACCTTGCAAAAGGGCCTCTGGCAAAGGCTTAAGATAGGATCGACAGGGAGGTGCTGTGGAGGGTGCTACTTTGTATGGAGCGGGCAGAAATTTGTTGAACGCTGCTTTCGAGTTTCTATGTTGACAGCAGAGCATGCGTTGGTGAGGCGCAAGATGCGAGTAATTGATGGAAGTTCCTAATTATAGTACCTTTGCTTTCATGTGGAGAAAACTGAACAATTAAAAATAGTGTTGAATTCGCGAGTGAAGGAAGGGTGTAAAAAGTTGAGTGCAGTGAGCAAGCAAAGTGAGGGCTGTACAAGGGGGTAGGTGTCCCAACTGTGCTCTAAGGGGCTGAGACTTGGGGAGCAAGAGCAGTAGAGAAGAAGGTTGAATATTTTTGAAATTAAATATTGGAGGAGCATAGATGGAGTGCCTTGATGTGCTTTCCCGCCCTTGGCGTCTCAATGAGAAACAAGACAGCTGTGGGTATGGGTGAGCCCTGATACTATACCGCAGCAGAGGTAAACCAGTTAATACTGTAGTTCTGATGCCGATTTCGGATCTCACTCCTGCCCCAAAGAGTGTGTTTTGGGGCTTGATTGGACAACCCTTTAGCACCAAAGGGCTAAGTCTTTAAGCGTATAAGTGTGTGAGAGGAGTTTTAGGTGCGCCGCATTGATATTGCTATCTTGCGTCTTGTCCTCCAAGTCCAACCTACCAGAATAAGTGGGTGAAGGCCGCTGTTGATCAAGTCCCCTCCACCAGGTAGAGACGGAGAGGATTTGAGTCCAATATAAGAACGCAGCCGCCGTGTGGTGACATTAAAGGAATGCGGTGTTGTTGATACAGTGCTTAGTTGCCATATACGCTATTCAGGAGTGTTTCTCAGTCAAAAAACGGGTTCTCAACATTTGCTGGTTTTGTTCAGAAGCCATGAAAGCTCCAAACTGCCCCTTCAACGTACACACGCCCACCACGAAACATAAATAGAAAGTGCTTTCTGACTCTCATAAAGATCACCATTTGTAAGCTATAAGAGGTTGGTTTCTCCCGATGACACGAAATTCTAACAAATTAGCAAGACCTTCATCTAACAGT
The DNA here is from genome assembly GCA_016164225.1 of Gammarus roeselii. Lineage (NCBI taxonomy): Eukaryota > Metazoa > Arthropoda > Malacostraca > Amphipoda > Gammaridae > Gammarus > Gammarus roeselii. The sequence continues at coordinate 8,877 of SDVV010014364.1, read as the reverse complement.
TCTCCCAGCAACAGGTTTGTTGGAGGTTCCCCACCCCCTGGTCCACCACATTGCAGAGGTCTAATGCAGTAGACTTCATTACAGCGCAATAAGTTGTCAACTTGGCAATGTTTGGTCTCCTGGCTTATTGTTAAGAAAAAATCCTAGGAATCAGATGAAAAACCAATAAAACATACAATAAGAGAAAGTATGAAGAAGGACAGGAAGCCAGGAATAGAGAGTAGGAAAAAAAGAGAACATTAGGGGAAACAATTATAATAATAATTAAGACAACTAGAAAAAAGTTTATTGGGCGAGGATGTCATGACAAAATATAGTTTTATATAGTTTTATAAAAACAAATGAGGAAAATTGGCTGAGCAAGGCAAAACTGTAACCATGAAGGGGTGAGAAGAAAATAGAGCAATGAGTGAAGAAAAAAATTAGTCTAAAAGAAAACCAAGGTGTTCATCTCAGCAGTTGAGTTGTAACTCCATGCAACCTATGAACCATCAACCTATGGGTGGCCAAGCGCTGAAGAGCTAATGTGCTTCAGTAAGTTTCTGAGCTCAACAGTGAAGTTTAGGTAAACATTTTTGAAGACTGTCCCAAGAGTTTGGTGCCATCAATATCTGGCTGTATTCTTGATTTGTGTGTTTAGAAGTGAAAAGGAAAGTTATGGAAAAAGTACAGCATTAGAGAACACTTCAGAATGGATCAACTCAGCTGTTGTTATTTAGTATTATTCCCTATTAACAGGAGTTGATATGTGACACAAAATATGGCATTTTTCAGCTCTAGGGCGGTAATCAGCTACTGCCAAAGTAGTCTGGCCATGACCAAATTGCAGGATGAGTTTCAAAACAATCATGCAATACAGGTTGAACTCTCTTGCTACGTGAATAAGTTAGCTATTGTGTGACTTGTGCCAGGAAGTCAAAAAATTTGAAGGCTAGTTTGAATTTAGGATTTGAGATACCATATACAAGTTGAATATATCACTGTCAAAATAAAAGAACTGTAATTCCAACAGTTGTATAATATCATTTTAATTGTATGATTAGAATTGAAAAAATTCAGATGCAACTACAACTGGTTAAGCCTGCACAAAGACAGAGTTGTGATAACAAGAGGATCCAAACTGCGGGACTATAATAATGCTCTTTGCTCTTATTCAAATGTGTTTACTAACCGTATAGAGGAGCTCTGGGAAGACCCCTTCAGACCACGACTTTTGTTGGATGATCGAAGTCAATCCAGTGAGCGCTCGCTGCGCCACCACACCCTCTGGAGGAAGGGAGAGGTTAGGAGGCATCAAGTCACACTTTCTGAGGTAGGAGACAATATGTCACTCCCTCTGAGGGAGGGAGAGAGACAATATATGTCACTGAGGGGAAAGGAGAGAGTGAAAAGCAACACATCACGGCCATTAAGAAAGGGGAGAGAAAGAGGCAAGAGGTTACAGGGCACACAGCACACCTTCTAGAGCAGGTAAGAGGCTGGGGGCAATAAGTCATGGACAATGGAGGATATAAAAGAATGGATAGAGGGCAAACACATCACACCTGGGGGAGGGAAGTGAGGTTGGGGGTAAAAACCTATTCATCACGCACATTGGGGCGAGAGAGATTAGAGAGAAAGAGCCCAGATGTGGTCGAGGCAACTGCTAAAAGTTTACAGCAGTAATAAACAAGTTCTCTTTGTTTGTTTTGTCTTCAATAAGTTTTTACCATTATTCCAATAGCAGCAAAGTTTTTTGCATTCAACCCAGTGAAAATAATCTCCATATTACAAAAGAAAATGCTTATAATAATTAGCTATCTAACAATCTGCTTAGTGTAAAAAGACACAGTAAGGACATGCATGGGTCAGCAACAAAGCATCAGCTGGGCAAAGCACAAGACTATAATGGAATGGGGTCAAAATATTGTTGATAGCTCAGTGTAAACATCAATATACTGAGCTATTGCATTTTCATGTATTTATTTCAGCCAATAAGTCATTACTGGTACCTTCACCTAAACCAATCTAAATGCCCAATAATGAAAGTCCAAGTAGCTACCAATTAATATAATTTCAATAAGGTATCATTATTTGCAGACCATTAGAGTATAATGATGACAACCATTTGTACAACTTGATGCAAGGTAAAAAAGTATGAGTGAATCCAAGTATAAATAATTGAACATAAATCCAAGAAGCAATCTGCTGTAGCTACTGATCTGTTGAGGAATGCTCCAATAGATAATTTTACAAATATTAAAAAACTAAAATTATACATATATTTGAATTTATTATTGAGAAATAATAGACTGAAGGGTGTGTTACAACAATGGGGAGATAATTGAGGAAATAAGAACCAAGATGAGAGAATAAATATGCAAAAAAGCAACTATTACTAGCTAATTATTTAATGTTTAGATAATTACTAGTTATTAGAATCTAATAAATTAGATTAAAGACTTACTTGAATGATACAATAGAGAAATGAGTTTCTTTATGATATCTTTAAAACGATCTTGAATCCAGTCTTTAAATTTGTCAAGAGCATCTTTAAGGTCATCTGAAAAGATAAAAAATACAATCAAGAGGAATGAATGTCAGTGAATTAAAAGACAAATTATTAGAAGCAGGCATTTGCAGTTTTCCATCTAGCTATAACTGTCTAACAGTACTTGTCATGAGACACAGCAGCAACCCACCAATCAAGAGACTATCCAGTCTACGTATCAACATGTAGCTAGCTATATTGATGATGAACAATTATGGACCAAGCCAACATAGAAAATAGCTACTTGAATAATTTAATTATCAAGTAGCTACCTAATTGAGAAAGGTGTCACAACAATTTTTAGGACTGGTGACATAGATGTTATGAAGTCAGCATCTTGAAAATAAAATATAATATCCAAAAGAGGATTTGAATAATTGCCAAAACAGCAATAGCTATCTCAAGAGTAACAAATTGACAAGCATAGGATGATAATCCTAAGAGAGAAAGCATCTTTGATGGAGGAAGTGGAATCTGAGTGGGAAGAAGCTATTCTGCACAGCAAAAAGGCTACATTTATCTTATTGGCAACATATATAGCTAGCTAGAATAATCCTAACATGGAGTAGCTAGATAACGTTCAACAGCATATCCAGCGATGTCAATATTTTGACCAATTTAGAAGCCCTAAATTGAATATTCTATAAGTCAAAATGAAAAAATCATTATTATTAGTCAAAATGCAATTTTACATAGAAAGAAACACAGATATTTTGTTGAAAGTCTGACAATATATACAACTTTAATGTCTATCAAAAAAAATCATTTTCTCAGAGCAACAGCAAAGCTTAGTTGGCTATCTGCTACCCAAATTACTTACCTGGCTTCTGGTGTTTGGAAGGAACACAGTCCTCATCTTTAAGAATTTGCAGGGCAATATCTGTGAGGGCAGCAATACAATCAAGCTGCTGCCTGTTACTGCCAACCTGAAATAAAACAGAGTTGGGCCAAGTAAATCATTGGCGGAACAACTAGTACCAGTGGACTAACCCATATGGAAAACATCCAGCTGTAATTTGGATAACTTACCTCAAAATATTGTCTAATGGATTGCTGCAAAGGTGTTCTTTCTACAACATTGGCACTGATAGAACAAACCTGCCAGCTAGCCTAGAGAAGGACGAGTTTTTGTGTAGCTCAAACTATACAGCGTGCTAGGTAGGTAGACTATATTTTGACGACTAACTGATTGATCCTTCCCAAGATGTGGCTTCCTTGCAAGTGTTTATTTCATCCAGAAACTAACTTATTATTTATCATTGTTACAATCATTAAACTTACTATGTAGCTAGTTCACCAGTATTCAAACGAAGTCATATCAATCAGTGATAGCAAGTTTCTTAATCAGAATACCAATAGAGAAAATGCAGCATACACAATCCATTATTGTGTTCCAATCATTTTCAATTTTTCCACAAGTAGCTAGCATGCTTTCAAGTTAAAAAATCAAATACCTATTGATATGATCTCAAACAGCAAGTCATAGTGTTAAAAAAAATGAGTGAAAACAATTTGTGTACACATATCAAACAACAGCTAGTTCTAAATTATTCAAAAAAACATCAAAAAGACCATCAGAAAAAGAATTTCTTGTATCATTGTACAGTGTATAACAATGGCTACTATTTGTTGAATGAAGCACACAATTATCAAAGGCCCAATATTTTGTCAGGATTGCATACAATTTTGTCAGGATTGCATAAAATTGGACATATTCAAGTCTCTAGCATGGAAATAACCTTTCAGTGATTGATTAACAAAATATCATCCAGCACTCAATGAAACAGCTGACAAGTAATAAACAAAAGCAATGGCCATTCCTGTCATGTAATTGATATATGCCAGCTGATTGACAATGAGTATAACTTAATTATGACATCATAAATGGGATCATTTAGATTTTGTGCAGACTAGAGAGACGCAAGGTAAAATCTTCAAGATGGGAGGGTTGGGGAGGCAATGGCAAGAAGCACCTACTACTTCTATTGTGCACTCGTGCACTTACCAAAACTTTGTCTTTGAGTGCCAAGGCTATTGGGTTCAGCCAGGACTCTGCAACCCACTTGGGGTCAGGAGTGAGGTCCAAGATCAAATGTTAGCAGCACAAACCAATGGTTTTCACTGTTCTACTCTAATTGCATCACAATTGCCAGCTCCTCTCCCGCTCACACCCATCCGGTTTCTCAATGATAGGTCAAAGGCAGGAAAACAAATCAGGGTCACATCAAACCTCATCCATTCACAGTAATTCTCTGCTCATATCCATCCATTGCATGCACTCTTGCCATCTCCTTACTAATGTCACTCCATCTTCAAGCCTGCTGAACACAATCCATCCACACAAACTTTAGTCTCCCACAAGGCCTACCTAACCCACTCACTAATGTCTTCATCACCCTTTTTCCAAGTCTTCTACAAGGCCAATGCCCACTTAGCTACTCTGCTTTCATCACCCGTTTTGCCCATCTCTCATCATTCATTTTAAATATTCCTACCCATGTGTCCAAACCCTATCAAAACATGAGAATCTACCCTGTCCACAAATTTCCTATGTTGTAATTAGGGGGAAATAGAGCCTATGAGGTGGATCTCCTTCAAAGAGTAAGCCGCCAAGTCAGAACTGAATTTTAGGGTGCCTTTTGACCTAATGGAGGAATATAGGTGGAGAAGGTAATTGAATGGAGAACAGGAAAAACAGCATGGTGGGACAATGACAATGAAGTGAAGAAGTTTGAAATGTAGCACATTATTGGGATCCAGATATATAGGATGAAAGAGAGAGTAGGGAATATGGACAGGGACCTGAAAATGAATGTGACAAAAGAATTGAACTTGGGAAAAGTTGACAAAAAAATGTCACTCAGCACGTAGGTAGCTACAAAAGGAAACAAAAGCGAGTTGCAGATAGAGCATGGGATGGATTGTGAGAGCCTTGCTTCTTTTCATGGCAAGGAAGAGGAGTTTGGAGGTGAGGGCTAGGACCTGCAGGTGGAATATGATAAGAGATCAATGTGGAGAATGTGAGGACCAGGAAAGGGAATCAATGTAACAGTTATCCCTGCCACCACAAGTGAAAGTGCTTTTTTTGCATGGTTAAGTGACCATATTTCCTTCCCAGAATCTTTACATGGCCTACTAGCAAGACTCTAGTTAAACACTGCATCTCATACAGCATAATGTAGTTTCCTTGCTTGTTCATTCTAATCTCGAACACTACATTTGCACAGATTTCTAGTAGCCACCGAAAATATGCCATCCTGCAATCAAAATACATTGCCTCATGATATCAAAACACACTAGAGATAGCCTGGTAGCTACCAAAAACCCACCATCCTGCAATTAAAATATATTGCTTCATGCAATTTAAAAACATTGCTTCACTCAGGCCAATCAGATCCCACTAACCATAAAACACACAAATAACTAGGAGAAATAAAATGCAGCTAATCTTCATTAGGTAGCTACATTAGATATGATTAAATAGCTCTATTTAGCTAGATGAATGATTATGATTGAAAACAATAGATAGCCAAACAATTTTGGATATGATAGCTTGTTGAAGCATTTATTATAATTATGGTTATCTACCAAGCTTCTTTGAGGAAAAACTAACCAGGGTTGGCAGATCACTTACCTCCAATTGTATCAACAACTTTACTATTCCATTGGCATTTTCAACCTTTTGTTTTTTAAACTCATGAGCAATTTCTTCAGGACACAATTCAGCCTTCCGCTTTCCCATGATTAAGGATTTTACTGGACTGAGTAAAACGGATCACATCTGCAGACTCACATAGGAAATAAGTTTAAACAACAATTATAATGCATGGTAGGAGAACAGTAGCTGGCTTATACAAATTTTATCCATTTAATCTATCTCAGCAATAGCTTGAAACAATGTAGTTATTTAATGGATTTATTCTAATTAACTATCTGTGAGAAATCGTCTCCCACAGCAGAACCATCATGTCCTCCAGTAATTTCTGTTTCATCTAAAAAATAAAAAGTATTTGCTGACAGCATTCAACAAAGATAAGAAGGATACAGGTTTGAATTCCAAAAAAATCAAATTGTAGCTACACACATAGCAATGGTGCCTGCCAAAATCATCTTATTGAGTATATTTTCTGTTGGTTTTCATGATAGTTGATGCTATTTTAATGTGTTAATGAGACAAATATATTACTTTATGATTTAGTTAGTGTTTAGTAGCTTTTCCTTTAAATTTTCTGACATCTTGCAGCCATTTTGACATATAATATAACAACTAGTTTTCTGGAAACAAAGTGAAAAATTCAGTAGTTCACACTTCTTTGATGACAGTCTTCAGCTTGTAGATAGATGATGTAGCTAGCTATATATCCTTCTTTGCCACCTTGTTCTTCATAACATTCCACAAATTTTCTAATGGATTTAGATCAGCAGAGTTACCAGGCCAGTTGATAAGCAGAGCATTGTTATCTGTTGACCATTTTTTTTTGCATTTGATAACATGCAGATTATTAACTGGCTGGTCTCTAGTTTGTGCTGGAAATTAAAACTGCACGCTAGTTTATCCCATATTGGTGTAATATAAATGTAGACTTGGCAAGGCTGGTAAAGAGACCACCTGAACTACCAGTTATAAAGTGACACAAGAACTTGTTAAAATTTCTATCGACCATTATGTCATCCGCCATGCCTTAGGCCAGATTCGGACCCCTTGATTTAGTTTTTGCCAAAGTGAGAGGATATCTCCATTGGCTCAGAAGGGCTGAGCCTTTTGTTTGGGAGCCTGGCAGAGGACCCTCCAAGAAAAACTCCCATCATATTCTACGGCACCAGAGAAACGGCCAACTTTAAAGCAAAAGATTAGAAAGATTAGTTCCCAACCATGTAAACAAAGGGCTTTTGAGGCTTTGGCAAGCCTCAAAAGCAAAGGGCCTCAAAGCAAAGGGCATGTGGGAGATTGACTGGGACCCATAAATTGTCAGGAAGATGGATGTGTGTCTTGCCAAGGACCAAAGTTGCCTGGAGGCAGAACAGAATGAAAAACTGATCCAGTCTTATCTCGTGCTCTGGACTGTGCTTGCCTTTGCAGTCGTCTGGTGGTGTCCGCAGTACTAGCGTGGAAGAAGCAGGTGCTGGGGGGCTTGGGGTATTTAGGGGTGTTAGTGTTGGGGGCGCCTCTGTGCTCTTCAGTGGTTCTGGTGTAGGTGCGTCCTGTTCCTTCTGTGACCAGTTCGTTGCTGGCGTCTGGATTGGATATTTCTCGTGTGGATAAAAATTTCATTCAGATCTGGCATGTGGTGGGATTGACAGGGGCGTCATTGACTCTGTGTAAGGAAAGCGGGAATACTGTGAAGAATTTTTGCTGCAGGTGCAGGAGTGAATCCGGGTTGGTGTCTGGTGTTGGTGGTGGAAGTAAGTCAGATCTCCTGTCAGCATTTGATCAGCTGCTTGCAGCTGTGGAACAATCTCTACAAGGCTGTGTTTGAAAAGTTGGATCCAATGTCTGCTGCGGGAGGTGTTTCTGCTGTTGTGAGCAATGCTGTGCTGTCTGTGGAGACGGTGGAGAAAATTATTGAGGGGAATGTAGCTGGGTATGCTGATGTAGGTGGTGGAGTCAAGGGTGGCCTATCTACAGAAGATATATATAATGGGTATAATTGAGGAGAAGGTGTCCAGCTGAGAGAGCTGGATGATCAGAAGCCTCACAAGAAGTATGTTGCTCTGGAGGTTTTGGATCGAGAGATGCCAATGTGGTGAAAAGATTGTTTGATAGGATCTGAGGAGTTCTGAATGTAGGCACAATTGAACAGAGTGACATGAAGCATCTAAATGCTAATGGCTTATTTAGAGCATGTGTTGAGAATATTGAGCAGATGTATGCATTGCTGAATGCTGTTGATGAGTTCAAGTCTATGTAACTATGTTCAGAGAGATCTGACCAACCGTCAGCGTCAGGAGTGGATTGCTAGAAGTTCAGTGTTGCGGAGCTCTCCGCGGAGAGGTGGTTATGATGGCCGTGACGGGGCTGGTGTCGGTGTTAATGGTGATGGCAGCCGTCGGGGTTTTCGTGGTGATGCTGGTGGTTGCGGTCGTGTTTGTGTCCGTGCTTGTGGTGGTGGTGGCGCTGGCGACCGTGGTTTTCCGACTGGCCTCGGTACTGGCGGTCAGGGTGTCGCTGGCGCTCGTGGTTCTGCTGGCGGTCGTGGTGTTGCTGGCGGTCGTGGTGTTGCTGGCGGTCGTGGTGTTGCTGGCGGTCGTGGTGTTGCTGGCGGTCGTGGTGTTGCTGGCGGTCGTGGTGTTGCTGGCGGTCGTGGTGTTGCTGGCGGTCGTGGTGTTGCTGGCGGTCGTGGTGTTGC
>SDVV010014363.1:0-14825 GCA_016164225.1 Gammarus roeselii | reverse complement strand
TTCTGCAGCGTGTTGGCGTCCTGGCTTTGGATTTGTCTGCTTTTTGCTATGATGCTGGAGTGGTGGGTTGTGGTGCGTGTTTGTGTGTGTGTTTGTGTGTGTTTGTGTGTGTTTGTGTCTGTCCTGATGTGTTGCTTCTTTGTGTGCTTCTTTGTTATACAGTGTGCTGTTCTAGATTTTTTTTTTTGTCATTCATGCGGATGGTTCATGTGATAGCCAATGGTGCGCACTAATTCCAGTTCCTATACCTGTGTTAACATTGATGTTCTCAATAGCATGCTGGCGCGCATGGCTGTGCTGGCCTCCCCCGGCTCTGCTGCTCTTCACTTGCTGTGGTCCTGCTGGTGGGGGCTGCAAAGGTAAGAGACAAAGGTAAGAGACGTTTCACGTTTATGCATTAAAATGTATAAAGTTCACTTGTTTTCAATGTAGTTGAATAAGTCAAGGTGACCAATGTCATATGACGTCGATATTATAGTTTAAATTGTTGGAGATGGAACAAAGAGAGGGTTTGGTTGTCCCTACTGTGCTCTACGGAACTGAGACATGGGGAGTGAGAGCAGAAGAGAGAAGAAGGTTGGATGTTCTCGAGATGAAATGTTTGAGGGGCATGGCTGGAGTGAAGCTGAGAGACAGGATCAATTACGACGTTATTCGAATAAGAACGGTAATGGTGAAGAAGTCAAAGGACTGAGTAGATTAGCGTGTTCTAAGATGGTTCGGGCGCATGGCGAGGATGGATGAAAGGAGATTTGTGAAAAGGGTGATGAAGGTGGAGGTGAGTGGACCTAGGACTAGAGGTAAACCATATTTGGGTGACTGGATGGTGTAAAGCAAGCAATAGGAATGAGAAACTTGAGTGTTGAGGTAGCAAGAGCGCGGGAAATGAGTGGATTAGAGTGTCAAGGCTTTCTAGTGCGCTAGAGTCATTGTCCTTACGGCACCGAATGTCGAACCCGCAGCCAGTGCTGCATAAAGTCATCGTCCGTCTCCGGGATTGCTTCGACTCACGGTACGCTCAAGTCACTACTATCATTTCTGATTGTCAGTCATTTAATCATTTCCTAGCGGTCTTGAAGTGTGTATATTCAATATTCAATTGTTTGATGTATTTTTTTTTTATGTGTGTGTGTGTATAACTTATGTCGCCTATTCAACCCTTCATCATTAATACAATGGTCTAGACCCATCCTTACAATATGTTAGTGCTTTTCGATTTTCCCAACCCTACATTGCTTTCATATTCTTCGTATAATTCATGTTATCCATCCATATCTTTGCCATTGTACAATAATGTAGTCTACTCATTACAATATGTTAGCACATTTTGATGTCCCAACCACATGTACTTAATATTTTCCACACCCAAGTTTATCAGCCCCTAAGTACTTTGATTTTCTCAACCCCGCCTGTCACTGTTTTTTCCAACGCTATGTAGTCGGATTTTTTTTTTGTCAAAATAGACATTTCTGTATATGCATAGATGATACTATTGTAAATAATATTTTGCTCCATGTAATCCGAACCGGCGGCCCCTAGAGACGAGCAGTGACAAATTCAAATTGAACTTTCGAAGAACGATAGGTAGCTCCCAGCTTTGACAGAGGCCAACTCGACGAGAATATAACTTATTGAATCATATCTACCATTTACCGTACCATTTTTGAAGATACAATCATTGTCACATAAGATAATATTGTGCTTCATCTTCTATAACAGCAGTATATTAATTTGGTTTTCTGTACTCCTGTATCAAATTATTCTGATCGTCAATCGTTGGATCATTTCCTAGCGGTCATGAAGTGTATATATTTCAGTGATATGTATATATTTTATGAATTACTTATGTAGTCTAATCACCAAGTCATTATTTCATACAATGTGTTATACCCATCTTTACAATATGTTAGCACATTTGTCATGAAATATGTATATCCAGTGCTATGTATATATTTTATGTACAATTTTTGTCACCTATTCAACCCTTTAGTATTCTTATCTTACACAATCTTTGCAATGTGTTATCGCATTTCGATTTCCCAACCCCATGTTCTCAGGATTTCTTGCCCCATGTGTTGGCGGTTTTCCCAATTCTATGTCTTTCATAATTTTCTCGACCCCATGTATTTCGTGATCGCCCCACCCCATATATTTCGTGCCAGGCATTCCTGATTCTTCCCTCAAATAAGAAGTAGGCTGTCGATCATTTATTATATTATTATAATTTACAATCTGTCACATGAAATCAGATCCAGCGGCAAATTTCGAACTGAATTTTTGTTTACGTTAATTCAAATAGTGTTCACAACAATAAGTTTTATGTGTACTATTTTGAAAAAATGAAAACCCATTGCCAGATGATTGATGTAAAGGTTTTTATAATAATTTAATAACTATACTAATTGTCATCCATATATGTAGGTATGTGTGTGCACATATGAATGTGTATTATACTGATTGTCATCCATTCAATTAGTTGGGTGTGTGCACATATGAATGTGTATTAAACTGAGTGTCTTCCATGTATGTAGGCAGGTGTGTGCACATATGATTGTGTATTACACTTTTCGTCATCCATATATGTAGGTAGTCGTGTGCACATTTGAATGTGTACATGTATGATGGTATATTGTGAATTCCATTCAGTTCGATGAAGGCGAGCCAGCAGCATTCTAGAGATGAGTTGCGATGTATTCTTTTTCGATTTATCAAACTCGTGCACATGTTTTTTTTAAGATTTTCAATAACATATATTGTGAATCATGTTTTGAAACATGATGTAGCTACAAACCGGCCGCCGACAGATGCGCTGCCACGAATTCACTTTATCTCTCGTTTCGCTAATTCAAATAGCGCATATAAAAACTAAGTTTGATGTATTATACCTATGTATTGAAAACCCATTGCTAGACGATGGAATGAAATGATTTAATAATAATAATAATAATTTATAGGGAGAGGTCACAAATGGGCCTACTCAAAATGATTAGAGAAATTGAGGTCCTCAGGGATGGAGGGATCTATCGGTATGTAAGATTAAGCATGGTCAATTCCCAACAGATCAGATTTCAACTGGAGGAGTCTATCGGTAGGCAAGATGAAGTATGATAAATTCATAGGACAGCAGATTTCAGCCAAGATTTTGGTTTCTCGAAGGTAGCTGAAAAGCGGTTCCGCACTGAATTGCCCCTGAGGAAACTCAGTAAGCATTAGGCGGAATGTATTGGAATGGTCCAGGAATCAGCTCCTGGAGAAGAGGGTTTGTCGACACCCCGTAAATGTTGAGCACTTTGCCAAGACATGAGCTGTTGTAAGAGGGACTGAGCAGTCCATGAAGTATGGGGGTGGCGACGAATGCATTAGGTCTCTGTGCGGTAGTCTTTTACGTGCAATTCTCAATCTGCATAAAATTATCTCAGTCCGTCAAGATCGGCTGCTTGAAGAGACCCAGGGTGTAGGTGCGTCTTTGATACCTACTTACTTGGATTTTTTTGCTGTTCACAGCAGGTCACAGCGTGGCTGCCACCTTGCCCACATCTGTGGGGACACTCTCCACTCGGGCTGCGGCAGCAGCATTTGCATGTTGCGGCCACATTCACCAGGCGGAGCACGACTTGGCGTCGCAATTGAGTAAGGAGTTGTCTCCACAGTGAGGGTATCCGCTGATTAGGGATAGATCTGGAACATGACTGAGGTACTTGTCAAATCGGCTCTTGAACCTCAAGATGTTTGCTGTAGCTGAGAATTTCGGCACCCGGATGATCGCATGTATTTCCAGTGGCATTCGATTGAATAACCGAGGTACCTGGCACGTGAAGCTGTTGGAGATTAGATTAGAGTGCCAAGGCTTTCTAGTGCACTGGAGTCAATGTCCTTCTGGCACCGAACGTCTAACCAGCAGCCAGTGCTGCAATAAATTCATCGACAAGTCATCGTCCGTCTCCGAGTTGCTTCGACTCACGGCTTTCTCATGTCACCCCTGTTTATAAGGAGGGATCACACTAATGTTCCACTCAAAAGGAGGGAAGAAACAATGATACCGGGATGGAGGAGTCAATCGCTAAGTAAGACTAGGAATGATCTATTACAACAGATCAGATTTCAGCTAAGAGGTTAGTTTTTCAAGGTAGCGGAGAAGTGTTTCCGCACTGAATTGCCTCTGAGAAAACTCAGTAAGCATTAGGCTGAGTGTATTAGGAAGATCCAGGAACCGGCTTCTGAAAGAGTGCGTGCGTCGACATTCCGACCAGGTTGGGCACTCTGCTAAGGCACGGGCTATTGTAAGAGGGACTGAACAGTCCGTGCAATAAAGGGGTGGCGACGCCTCCATTAGATGTCTGGGCGTTAGTCTACTATGTCCAATTCTCAGTCGGCATAGAGTTATCTCTGTCCGTCGAGATCGGTTGCTTGGAGAGATTTGTTTCCAGATAGTCAACATTGTCCTTTTATCTCTAGCGAGAAAGGTTCTCATGGCCCAGTAACAGTCTTCTGCCATTGGCCTCAACCTTTGCAATTTGTTCATGGATTAATGCATTGTTTTTGAATTAGTACGCCTAAATCGGCAGGCTTTCTTTTCCTTCAATGACTGTCATAGTTAGAATGACATGAAGCCTTGGTTTTTAGGTCAGAATTTCTACCATATCTCTGTGATTCAAATTTAGATACATTGAATTGCATATTGTTTTCACCGGCTCACATGAAGATTTATTTCAGAATGGTCTGACCCTTTTTTACATTGCTCCAATTATTGACAATGCCTAAAACTCTGGTATTATTTGCAAAGCAAGAAACTGTTGTATGTATACACTTTTTGCCCAGATCAGTAGCCAATATAAAGAGAAGCAGAGCCAAGCACAGTACCTTGTGGGATCCCACTAAGGACTTCCACTGGTGCAGAGGTCTCTCCATTGACTATCACGATTTGAGTTCTGCCTTGGGGAAGAGAGCAGAAGAGAGAAGAAGGTTGAATGTCTTCGAGATGATATTTTTGAGGAGCATGGCTGGTGCGACGCTGAGAGACAGGATCCATAACGACGTGGTGAGTGCTAGAACGGGGATGGTGAAGAAGTTGGAGGACAGAGTTGATTCGCGTGTTCTGAGATGGTTCGGGCACTTGGTGAGGATGGTTTCTCGACGGTAGCTGAAAAGCGGTTCCGCACTGAATTGCCTCTGAGGAAACTCAGTAAGCATTAGGCGGAATGTGGTGAAAAGGGTGTTGAAGGCAGAGGCGAGTGAACGTAGGCCTAGAGGTAGACCGAAGTCTGGGTGGATGGATAGCATGAAGCAAGCATTAGGAAGGAGAGACTTAAATGTGGAGGTAGCGAGAGAGCGTGCACTGAATAGGCGTGAGGGAACAATGATTGTGAACGAATGATTTTTGACGCTGACCTGGTGTGCTTCCCCGCCCTTGGCATCTCGTTGAGAGACGGGATGGTCGTAGGCGGGGGATGAGGGCGGTCATCATGACGCGCCAGCGGTAAATAAGTCACACTATCGAGCCCTGCTGCCGACATTGACCTCGGACCGCACTCATGACGAGGAGGGTCTGTTGCGGGGTCTCCCGGCTGGACCCTTTAGCGCAAAACGCCTAAGTTGTGAGAGTGTTACTGTATTAGAGAAGTGTGACGTGCGCCTTGCCGTCGACCCTCTCTTTTTCTAGGGATTCAGCCTAGTGCCTATATCTGTATCTTCTCAGTATATCAGGATCTGGATTTATTTCCATAACATCACGATCTGACAGCGCAGTTTGAGGTATTTCGATACTTTTTATACAACTACTTCAAGGAATTCAAAAATACTAGACCCAAAATATTGCTATTTGTGTTGGTTTTTCAATAATTTGTGTAAGAAAAAAATTACCAACGAACTTGAATAGTTTTTCAACTTGGTTTGTGGCGGCTTCAGTGTTACCTTCACCAATGGTATAGCTACCAGGTGGCGCCGTTAACCGTTGATCATTATTTAACCAGTTGATAAGTGAAAAATTCAAGTCACCACAGAGCAAGATTCTAAATCCAGTCTGATCAATGTTTGACATGCACTTCTGCAAGATTTCAAGGGCATCTACATAATGTACCAACTCACACTTGGTGGTCTATACACTAAAATTATTATGGTTTTCAGCTTTCAATTTAACAGCAAAACACTCGCAGTAATAACTGAAAAACTTCAACCCTTCACAGCTTCCATGCCCATCTTTCGCATTGACTCCAACACCACCACATTTCCTATTTGTGCAGTCACTTCTAAAAAAAATTACTCTTAATATGGAGCTCGGCTGATAAAACGTTTTCATTTAGGTGTGTCTCAGATTAGATTTGAGTGACGAGGCTTTCTAGCAAGCTGGAGGCATCGTCCTTTTGGTGCCAAATGTCAAACCAGCAAACAGTGCTGCATCAAGTTAATCTTGGATTTTCTTCTTCTTTTAATGTTCGAGTTAGGTTTACTACTGCACAAAATCAAAGTCCTTTACGCGGCGAACGTCTGGCCTAAGGTATGTACGGGTGCCACAGGAGGTACAGGAACTCCTAAGGTGCTGAGGCCATATGGTCCCAGCACTCCTCGGATGGCAGTAAAGAGGAATAACACACTACTTACTCTGCTTCAGAGCCCGAAGGATACGCAGTAGTCCTTAAGGTGCCGAGCTACGCGCTCCAACACCTGCTGAGGGGAAAGATGAAGAAGAGACAGAAAACAGGGACCTCGTGCATGAAATCTACACTAGGTGTAGGGAATTTAACGCATGAGAATAGCAAGAATGAAAGATGAAAGAGTAGTTGTATAAAAAGGTAGCATGAAAAAAAGAGCGCAACTTGGCTGGTTAAGAAGAATAGTTAGAACCGGTATGTGCAGGTTTGAGTGTGTGTTTGTGTGTGCGGGGAGCTGTGTGTGACTATTAGGGGAGCTGTTAAGAAGGAGTCTGAGACAAGTTTAAAGAAATTTGAACTAAATATAAGATACAAATGAGGTGAATAAAAGTTAAGCAAATCCGGATGGAAGAGAAAAGTAGAGATAATGAAGGGTGAAGAAGAAGGGAGGCTGAAGGGAAATAAGGGTGTTCAACCCCCGGTTGGGCAGTGACTCCGTGCGGGCTGTAAGACTAACAGATGCCTAGAGGGGGTGGTGCGTCTCAGTCAAGCCAATGAGGGGCGAATCACTATCAAATAGAATATCTTGTATCAACTTCATTTTGCCAATACTGGCTGGTGTTTTGGAGGCCTTGTAAATGTACGAGCAGACATTTTTAAAATTCAATTTGGTTGAATGTTTTTTGAGAGAATGTTCCTCCTATTGCCTAAGTGTTGCCAGCTCTCTCACCAGCGTGAACTTTGGTTTGCAAGGGCAATCAATGTAGGAGACTCTCCAGGGTATGTAAACAAATTGTCTTCTGTGACTGGTCAGCATTGTAGTGGTGCGGGCCATGTACCGCTACAGATGAACTCACGAGGCTATCACCAAAAGGGCATCAGTCATCATAGATAGGCCTGTACTTTTCACTGCAACGAGGGTGATTTTCCTTTGACACAGCGGGGAAATCCGTTGGACACGATCTTGGGAACGCGTGTCGTGCACACAAGGCTGTCGTTTTACATCAAACACTGTGACCAACATGAGTAATGTTTGAGTGTTGAAGTGGATTAATCAGATTGTCGTTCACTTGTCTGCTGACTGCAGTAGCTACATCTTGCTGGAGCTTCAGTGGTTTTCTTGTTTTTCTAATTCGCAGTCAATCACACAATTTTTTGGTACATTGCATAGACGATACAATTCATTTCATATCCATGAATGGATTTTAATTTAGAGTTTATCACTTTTGCAACTTTACTTTCAAAAATACATGAACTTGTTGCAATGCTTTGGGGGGGGGTAAAGCCACATCAGCTCCCTAACACTTCATGCATGCAGTTGTTCTTTAAATAAAATGTTCAGTGTTTCAAGCTTTACACTGTGAATACTTGTTATTGTTTATGCTCTCCTGAGTCATTTTCCTTTTTTTACCACTATTACAGTTTTTATTTGACTTAGGCTCACAAGCTGGGTGGGTGAAGACACAGTCGTTTCCTGACACTACGTACCTGCATTCGTTCTTGAAAAAAATCTGCAGTTTTACTTTTTTCAATTTTGGTAAATTGCCTTATATTTGTTCTCCAGTGACAGACACTCTTACTTTCCCTATCGCGAATTTTACTGAAATTTATCATACCAGTAACATCTGTACCTACACCGATGTCACTCATCATATCAATGTTTGGTCACTAGCAGCCGTTTTTGTACCCTTACTACCAGTGGAGAGTGAAGTACAGTGACCATCAGCAGTCTTGGCAGTACTCTGCTCACTAGTTGTTTGGACAGTTTTTTATCTTTAATATCGAAACAGGTTTCACACCTGCTACAAAACCATTTACATAATTTTTCCCGCATCCTATACCACGTCAAAGTGATAGTGTGCAATTCATTTCCATTTCTCATAGGAACATCAGACCATTTCTTGTTCCATCTATTTCAGATGGGAGAGGGGGAGAGGGTCCACCATGATACCTGGCGGCCGAAAATCTGCAGTGAGAAGCTCAATGCGCTGTGAGAAGCTAGAGGAGAGAGTCAGGTTGGGATGGGGCTGTCGGATGGTGGTACATGTAGGGGAGGTGGGGCGAGCGAGAATGTGGCAATATAATTGGAGGTCGATTTATTCATGTCGCAGGGCAAGACTAGGCTCACCAGTTTCACAAAGGAGGCTGACAATAGGGGGAGAGCGGAAAGCTCCAGTTCAGACGCGAAGGGTGGCTTTGTTGCCTTGTTCCAACCTTTTGAGAGTATTTGGTTTCGCGGATCCATGGACAACGCTCCAATAGTCTAGATCGGACCGGATAATAGCGCGGTAAAGGCCTAATGTCTCGCATGATGTTCTGTCTGCATCCTAGGTTATGTGAGATGCAATCCGAAGAATGATAGATCGATGTGAGCAGTCTATCTTCAGCTGCAGCACGTGGTACTTCCAGGTCAGTTTGTGGTCGAATATTAGTCATAGAAAGCGGGCTGTAGGTAGGTAATGGATCATTTCTCCGTAGAATCTGAGGTCTGCTTCCGTGTTTGTTCGGGACCGATGGACATGAAGTGCAGATGTTTTGCTTTGGGAGATTGAAAAACCTCGAAATTTTGTCCAAGTAACCACCTGAGCAGTTGCACTCAGCAGTTGGAGTTGAGACACAGCTGGTGCCGATGCATACATCATAAAGTCGTCAACGTATTGAGAACCATCCGCGGAGAGAGAGAGACCACCTCCGTGATCCCATTAATTGCAATCGCGAATAGTGTACAAGAACGAACGTTGCACTGGGGTACCCCCTCATCTTGGGTATGCATGTTTGAAATGTGATAGCCGATTTTGACCCCGAAGATTCTCCGCCGGAGGAAGTTCCGAATGAAAAATGCTGAGTCACCCCTGAGTCCCATCTGATGGATCTCTCGGAGGATGCCATAACGCCAGGTTGTATTGTATGCTTTCTGATGGTCACAGAAAACACAGTGTATTGCTTGCGGTCCAAGACCCTTTGGATGTCAGTCACAACGCGTAATACTTTTGATGTCAGTCACATCTTGCGCTGGTAGCATCTTTCTAAACACGAATTGTATTGGGGAGAAGAGTGAGTTTACTTCAAGATGCCGGGTCAGTCCTTATAGCCCTTAAGGGCTATAGGGCGGTAGGTGGACAATTCATCAGTAGCTAGCCAGGGCAGAACCGCTGCCTCCCTCCACCGATCGGGATACGAGTGGTAGACTAAACTGTGTTGTAAATAAGACATTTGAAAGTGCAGAGGAATGTAGGTGATACAACATCTCGTAGGATATTAAATCTTCACCGGGAGCAGAAGTGTTGGAAGCACGAATTGCACTAAGGACTTCGCGTACAGTCATTGGTTCATTGTACGCTACAGGAAGATTTGTTCCGATATCTAGATCATTTTGCTCAGTAATGTGTTTCGTGGTACGGACAATAGTGCTATACCCAGAATCTGACCTAACGGAAGAGTAGTGTGTTGTAAAGAGTTCCGAGACTTCTTGCGGGTCGGTGTGGGTGGATCCCCCCACCCTAAGGGTTGGGGGAGGAGCACAGTACTTTCCAGTCATTTTTCGTTTGCGGAATCACACTTCAGACTATACCTTTTGTTATCTCAATTTTCCCGATAAAAAGCTATTTCTCTGTAATGCAGTAGGAACCCTAAGGTTTAGCATGCACTTATGAAGAGGAAACATTACAGAGACGTATTTTCACCTTACTCGGGAATTCCAAAACTTCTAAGTTTCTCGACTGTCCCCGAGTTTTAGATTTTGACAGAAAACCTGGCTGCTCGGCGCTAAATGTCGGCTAGGTACAGCGTGGCGTCTCCCGCTCCCTGCCTATATATCCACGATGTGTACAGTAGTTCGCTCCTATGGTAACAGAGTAGTACTGCGAGAAGGATCAAGGAAATACTTATTTTGTAATCCGTTATCTGAAAACTTTGCGTGGAGTGTCGCCGCCCGCGATGGTAAGATAATAATGTACGTACTCTATGATACGTAGAGGACTTTCTGTCATTAGCGGATGCGATGTCCGAAACATGACGCGAGAAGAACTTTCTACCTGGTCCCTAAAGAGACGCAAGGATGGTTAGGCTTCTCCACTGTGGAGAGGTATTTGTGCACGAATACGTGGGGCGACTTCCAAAACGCCTTAGATATGATGCCTTGAAGCGGGACTCCACGCATACAAGCGAGAGACGAGGCCTACTTGCGGACCTCGTGAGCTTTAATGAAGGCATGCGGATCGGCCTAATTGATGAGGGAACAGATGTAATGTCCCACCGATGACGCCTTGAACGGCTTGCCTGAAGTACAATGGGTGAACAAAAATTCATTGTTCGACGGACATTGTGCTACGTAGGCTTTGAGTGCGGTCATAGGGCACAGGGCCACCGCTTATATCTATAAGCAGTGGCGGGTGGGTGATGATCTGGTATTTGTACAGGAACTTTTCCGCGGTCATTTTGAGCGCGCATGGAGGGTTCTTGGAGAAATGTAATTCCGTGCGTGACATAGCTGCAATTTCAGATACCCTGTTTCCTGCTGCAAGCGCGACAAAAAACAGTGTCTTCTGAAAGAGCGCCAATACCGACGTCGTCTGAGTATTGAAGCGAGGAGAGGCGAGCATGTTGAGAATCGGGTCGAGCGTCCACTGCGGAACGAAACGTCGTTGTGGTGGGTTCTCGTGAAACTGGGCCCTAGCCAGTTCCGTAAAGCCACGTAAGAGAGGCAAGTGGAGCGCATTTTTGTAAACCAGAACTGTACGAGGATTAAGCTGCTTCTGCTTGCCGGCGTAGAGCAGGAACTTCAAGAGGATGGCCTGGTTGATGGAATGTGCTTTCGTGGCGCGTAGCCACGCTTGAGAACGAGTCCAGACACTTAGGTATTGGCGTTGTGTGGACTGCCTGTGCGTGTTGACCAGGGTGTCTGCCAGCAATCTATTGAATTTGATCGAAAGAACAGTTTTTAAAAATTGAATGAGAGATAACGCAAGAAGGGCCGTGATGTAGAGGCACCTCTCTGCCTTCGATGCGCTGGGACCCGTCGAGGGCGGGCGAGATTTCGCTGAAGGATGCGACAACCGTGGGTCAACACAGTGCGTTGGGGTGATCGGGAACCACGAGGACGCCGCTGTAGCGATAAGTCTCGAGCTTGTGGAGCACTTGGGGTACCAGGTCGTATGAATGGAACAGGTATATTTCCCTCCCCTGATTCCAGTCGCATTGGAGAGAATTCACTAAAGCCGCTCGCGGGTGAGGAAACGGAGCTGCAAATAGTGGGAGCTTGTGGTTCCCCGGATGCGCAAAGAGGTCGATTTGCATGGTCCCGCGCAGCTTAGAGAGGCGGAAGAAGCATAAAGGCGTCAGCGCCCACTCTGTTTCTACCGGGAGGAAACGTGAGAGCCGATCGGCCCAAACGTTCTGCAAGCCGGGAAGGTAGGTCGCGAGGAGAGAGAGGTGGCGGCGCTGGATGATCTGCAGGAGCTGTGCTCCGAACTTCTGCAACGCCGGGCCTTGCTGGAACTCAAGTGGTTCACCATGGCCACTACCGCCCTGTTGTCTGACAACACGCAGACTGTGGTGTGGTGCCAATGAGCTCGTGCACCCAGCGCGTGTATGATGGCAAGCGATTCCTTCTCCGTAATATGGAGATAGCGTTCCAAGGGAGACCAGCGGCCGTATGACTGCTGGTCGCTGCAGCATACGGCACCCCACGCGTCGTCTGATGCATCCGTCTGCAGGAGGTGCTCCGGTGGAAGCATTATGAACGGGACGGGGGAGTAAAGGAAGGTCTCGCTGCTCCAGTGCTGCGCTGCACGGCGGTAGGTATTGTTGAGACGGCAGGGCTTGAGGGGAAAGGTGCAGGCAGCGTGCTGCGAGCACCACCACGTTGAAGAAGTGGCGAACAAGGCGTAAGTAAGGTGTGAGAAAATTCCTTATGCCGAGGAAACTCTGATGCTGTTGGAGCGAGAGGGTTCCGCAGGGAAGTATTTCCCTGGTCGATGTGTCGGAAGGTTGGGGCGAGTGGTCCATATCGGGGGCTGAGCGGGGCCGCGGGCGACATTTCCGTACGTGCCCGTGTGCGGGCCTGAGCGGATTCCTTAGCCGACTCAGTTATGGTTTACCCCGTGATAGAAGATTCCGAAATGTGGGGGGGAGAGATTGGGAGGAGCAAAGTTCTGAGTGATGTTGCGGCTGGCTCCTATGCGGTCCGCATGGACAAGGAGAGCAGGCCCGGATACCCAGGGGTGTACTCCCGCTGCGAGTGAAACCCCTCTCCGATGTGACGTTGCCTGTGTATCTCCGTCTCATGGACCATTATCTGTTCAGGAAAGCCTCGGAGCCCGCTTTCATGGCCGATAAGCAGATGCCGCACACTGCTGGCCTATACACGTGTCCCGTGAAGCAGCTGGAGCGTTTCAGGCAAGTGGTATGTAGGTCATTCTTGGGCAGAGGATAGGCACATTGGAAGCAGGTGGACCGGGAAGTTGATGGGTTTTCGGCATCTTTTCTAAAACCCGGGAGAGAGGAATACAAGTCGGATGTAATTTCTGTCAACAAATTAGTGTTGATAAAAAATTTGTGTTATTCATTTCTGTGTGGACTAAACAAGATTGTCTACAAAATTTTAGTGTCAACAAAAATGTGTCAACAAAAATTTGTGTCGACAAAAATTTGTGTCGGCAAAATTTTTGAGTCAGCAAAATTTTTGCGTCTGCAAAATTTTTGCGTCGGCAAAATTTTTGTGTCGGCAAAATTTTTGTGTCAGCAAAATTTTTGTGTCAAGCAAAATTTTTGTGTCAGCAAAATTTTTGTGTCAGCAAAATTTTTGAGTCAGCAAAATTTTTGTGTCTGCAAAATTTTTGTGTCTGCAAAAATTTTGTGTCTGCAAAATTTTTGTGTCGGCAAAATTTTTGTGTCTGCAAAATTTTTTTGTTGGCAAAATTTTTGTCTGCAAAATTTGTGTCGGCAAAATTTTTGTGTTGCCAAAATTTTTGTGTTGCCAAAATTTGTGTATACAAAATTCATGTGTCAATAAAATTTGTGTTGACAAAATTTGTAGGAAAAAAATTGTCGACAATGTCAACAAAATTTTTTGTCATCAAGAAAATTTGTGTGGACAAAAATTGAGTTGACAAAATTTTTGTTGACGTAATTTTTGCTGACATAATTTTGGTTGACAAATTTTTTTTGACATAATTTTTGTTGACATAATTTCTGTTGACATAATTTTTGTTGACAAAAATTTGGATGACATTTTTGTGTTGATAAATTCATGTGTTGACAAATTTATGTGTTGCCAAATTTTGTGTACCAACTTAATTTGTGTACCGACAAAATTTGTGTATCGACATTTTAGAGTCGACAAAATGTTGACAAAAAATGTGCTGCCAAAATTTGTGTAGACAAAATTGATGTGGACAAAATTTGTGTTGACAAACTTTGTGTTAACAAAATTTGTGTTAACCAAATTTGTGTTGACAAATTTTTATGTCTACAAAACTTTGGATCGACAATTCTTTTGTCAACAATTTTTTCAAGTCAAAAAGTTTTATGTCGACAAATTTATGTGTTGACAAATCTGACAACAAATTTTTCTGCATGGACAAAGCTTGTGAATTTTTCTTCTGTAAACAAATTTTGTTGCACATTTTTTGTCTAAATTTGTTAAGACAAAATTGTTGTCGACAAGTGTGTCAACAAAATTTGTGTAGACAAAAATTTGTTGGTTGACAAAACTAGAGGTCTCAACAAAATTTGTGTTGACACAATTTTTGTGTCGACACAATTTTTGTGTCGACACAATTCTTGTGTCGACACAATTCTTGTGTCGACACAATTCTTGTGTCGACACAATTCTTGTGTCGACACAATTCTTGTGTCGACACAATTCTTGTGTCGATGTTATGTTACAGAATTTTCAAGTTTAATAATTGGGCAAATCAGGGTTGAATGAAGACACATTGGTTTTATATTTGTCTTTTTCTTAGTAGTTGACAAGGCAAAGGTTATTCTAACAATAGAATACTGAGTATAAACACAAGTGATTAACAGCCAAAGATATGTAACACGCGTAAGACGAGCGTGTGGTGGAGAGTGTGTGTGTCTATAGCGAGGGAGTGTGTAGAGCAGCGTGTCTTAACCTTTTTGGTGGTACCGAACCCTGCAAGTTCCATACATGCATTCATCGAACCCTTCATCTTGATACCACAATCATATACTATTCATTTAATACAAAACTCTCAATGTAGAGATCACCCCGTC
>SDVV010014362.1:0-14826 GCA_016164225.1 Gammarus roeselii | reverse complement strand
AATCTATATGTTACCCCTAACATTATTCAAGAAAAACAACACCGTACTTTTATATCATAGTAAGATTCATGTAACGCTGGACTTACGCTGGACAAACACAATGTCGACCATACGGTATTGTTCGACAAAAAATAATTAGAGCGAAGGAAGCTATCGAGCGCTATACAACATCAATTTGAGCTTCATGAATGTTTTCGTACAAAAATGTTGTCCTGATGGTCAATTTATGTTTCGAAAGCAGCATTGATTATCTTCCTCTAAGTTAATAATGCGCGTGATAGTCGCTCATTAAATAGTTATTTTTTGTGAAACAAACACTATTATCATATTTAGAGCAAGCAGAAGTGCTAAAACGTAAGCTTGAATGGCATGTAAGTCCATGACTCAGAAACAAGCTTCCTTGCTCCCGTCTATCGCCGGGCATATGCAAATGCTCAAGATAAACTGTTGTTTGCGTCCAAGCTGACCTTGGCCGGGGGGGGAATGGAAATTATTCCATTAGAAGCCTAGTTTACTCCTGTAATGCAGAAAAATGGATGTTGATGTCATCACACTTCAGTTAACAGCTGCCGAAAGCTTTGGATCCTATAGATGTCGAGTCTGCCTGATTGAGCGCCTTTATAAGTTATATTAGGCTTCCTCTTTAACTTTGGCTCATCAAAGTGTAAATCGTGACCGAGAATAAATAATTTAATGACATTGATTAAAATACATTCGTTGCATTTTTTTCGAAATATTGCATGCCAACATTAAGAATATTTGGCTGGTATTTATGTTTGAAAAATAGGTCTCTTATTCTATTTTTTGCTTCTAGGAAAGGTCAATCAAAATTGGATTTTAAAAAATCGACGAACTCAACGTCCAAATTGCCCTCATGCCACAACTTGACCTGATGAACTTCTTACTCTCCTATTTTCCTTTTGTTTACACGACCACTTTCCTCGATTGACGACAACTCTGCCCACAGCAAACACGGCAGATGCACCTGCCGAGTATAAAATAGTGTGTACCAATCGAAACTATTCAGTATGTGAGTTACCTCACTGCTGCGATCGGACTAAATGGTACCGATGTACATAACTGTGAAGGTCTCCAACGAGCTCAAGCCAACACATATGATCAGATAGTATACGGTAAATACTCCCGATATTTCACTACCTATTTTGGCTTTTTATGTGACATACAATCGGTATTGACAGTTTCGATTTTATTTTCCGATTTAAATCGAACTCGATCCTGTTGAGAACGCGACCAATGGCTATTCTGTTATGCCTATCCTCATTTGAAGAGGCATCGAGTTGGAAAAGTTTTCTTTACAAACATTATTTTGGGTCGTCAAATGACCACCTAATGGAAGGCATCCATTTACAAGTCAATCAGTCACAGTTGTTCATATTAGGGTTATTGACTCACTAATTCTTTGCGCAACAGTTTGGGTAACCGAACAAAGAAACTTTTCTTTCAATAGATTAGTTACCTATAAGGTAAAAACAGAGTTCACTAGAATGCTCAACAAGTGATAGTTAGTAATACATTCTCAGTCATGTGAAATATGTTTAATCAATAGTATGTCATCAATAATGTGTCATGGCCTCCATCTAGAAGAGTTCATTTATTCAATAGTTACCCATCAAGATCCTATCAGCTGCAGAGCGACAGAGTGTACGTCAAGAAGACACAGTTTGCTCAATAATTTTATCATGAGTTGTTCTTCAGCAGAGCACCAAAGTATTCGCCATACAAATTTTCCTTTGCTTAATATTTTTTGCAAGAACTGGTCATCAGCGAGCGTCAGAGCCTCCATCAAGCTGAGTCATTTTCCTCAATAGTTTCATCAAGAGCTGGTCATCAGCGAGCGCCCGAGCCTTCATCAAGCTGAGTCATTTTCCTCTATAGTTTCATCAAGAGCTGGTCATCAGCGAGTGCCAGAGCCTCCATCAAGCTGAGTCATTTTCCTCAATAGTTTCATCAAGAGCTGGTCATCAGCGAGCGCCCGAGCCTTCATCAAGCTGAGTCATTTTCCTCTATAGTTTCATCAAGAGCTGGTCATCAGTGAGCGCCAGAGCCTCCATCAAGCTGAGTCATTTTCCTCAATAGTTTCATCAAGAGCTGGTCACCAGCGAGCGCCAGAGCCTCCATCAAGCTGAGTCAGTTTCCTCAATAGTTCAATCAAGAGCTGGTCATCAGCGAGCGCTAAAGCCTCCATCAAGTTGAGTCATTTTCCTCAATAGTTTCATCAAGAGCTGGTCATCAGCGAGCGCTAGAGTCTCCATCAAGCTGAGTGAATTTTCCTCAATAGTTCCATCAAAAGCTGGTCATCAGCAGAGCACCAGAGTGTCCATCAAGCTGAGTCAGTTTGCTAAATAGTTTTTTCAAGAGCTGGTCATCAGCAGAGCGTCAGAGTCTCCATCAAGCTGAGTCAGTTCGATAAATAGTTTTATCAAGAGCTGGTCATCAGCAGAGCGCCAGAGTCTCCATCAAGCTGAGTCAGTTTGCTAAATAGTTTTATCAAGAGCTGGTCATCAGCAGAGCGCCAGAGTCTCCATCAAGCTGAGTCAGTTTGCTGAATAGTTTTATCAAGAGCTGGTCATCAGCAGAGCGCCAGAGTCTCCATCAAGCTGAGTCAGTTTGCTAAATAGTTTTATCAAGAGCTGGTCATCAGCAGAGCGCCAGAGTCTCCATCAAGCTGAGTCAGTTTGCTGAATAGTTTTATCAAGAGCTGGTCATCAGCAGAGCGCCAGAGTCTCCATCAAGCTGAGTCAGTTTGCTAAATAGTTTTATCAAGAGCTGGTCATCAGCAAAGTGCCAGTCTTCGTCAAGCAGTGTCCGTCTGCTCATCAATTTAGTCCGTTTGCCCTGGAGCTCAATGAGTTTGCTCAGCTTGCTGGTCTGCCACCGACCTCCAACGTCTCGACCCAATGAGATGGCAGGCTAGAGTCCTTCCTCATCACTCTATCCCCTCACAGAGGCTTCATTTGATCCCTTAGTATCAGGCGAATTTTTTCCCTTATTAAAGATTAACTTCTGATTCAAGGGTCGCCATAACGAGTTGGCTTCATCATTTCATTATTTATTCAACTAAACTTTGGTGATATTTACAGAAGATCTTGCTGTCAAGCCTCCTTCTACTAGGGTTCGTAATGATGATCCTCATCTTTGATCAAATGATGATTAGCTAACATATTTTCGTGAGTGTTTGCGTTGCTTGCAGCTGTTTTTGTCTTAACGATCCCCCAGAGCAAGCTTTTCAATTGGTAGCAGAAAATACTTGGTCCATTCCTCTCTGGTTGTAGGAGTTAAACGAGTCGCATCAGTGGAGTGAAATAGGTTGCGTACTTACAGCCGTTACTTTTATTTGCTTTATCTTTTCAACGTTTTTCCCGTTATTAAACATAATTTTGACTTTGTCATCGCTTGCCTAGGGTTAATAAAAGCAATTATTTCATAATATTTTTTATGTAAAATATTATTCGTAGTAATTTAGCTTAAAAAAGGTACACAGCATAACCTCCTCTGCGAAGATGTGGAGCTTGCCTACGCAACATCCTACAATAACGACTTTCCTACGCATCATCCTACAATGACGACTTTCTCACGTGACATCCTACAATGACGACTTTCTTACGTGACACCGTTCACTGTCGACTTTAATACGTGGCACAATTCACTGACGACTTTCCTACGCGACACCCTACACTGACGACTACGAGATCCAAACCATTACAAACACGACACCAATCATTCTCGTAGCGTGACTCAAATATCCCCGGCGACCGTCAAAACGAAGAGACTCTTGATATCGTTCAGTAATTGAGCAAATTATTGAGTTTGGATGTTTTTACCTTGCACTCGGAACTAAAAGCATGACCGGGGTAATCTCAGGCACTACAACATTACCTAAAGATTATCTCAGCGTCTTCAGGAGCTCTCTGGAAGTATAGAATAAATAGAAGATTGTCAAGTTATATCTCATAACTAATGATGGTGTTCCTTAACCTAATTAAAAAATCCGTATTAGATAACTTTATCTACTTACAGCAGAATAGATGCTGCAAAGAGTGTAACAATTTATTATAAATGTATCATATTCAAATATTTAATTTCAATGCTCTCAGGGATAAAATACCTTACAAATGTGAATAACAAGTAGGAGGTACGATTAACTCATTGATATTTCTTCAAAACTCTCACCTTAGTATGGTAGTTGATCTTTCTTCCTTTTGAAACTTTTTCCTTCCAAAATTGAGTCGAAGGTAACTGTGGGTTATTTCTGGCCCTGCTAACATGAGAGGTTGGGTGTAGTCCTGCTCACATTTAGTATGCAAGTCAGTGATTAGCATCTTTAGTAGGTGCTAATATCAACGGAGCAATAGATAGAACGCAAGCCGTAGACGGTATCTGCTGTTATGATTAAACACTATTCAGGGTTCTGATGTTTTCTTTGTACCGAAGCAGGATGGGACCATTAGCTCAAAGCGCAGGCAGACGGGAAGTATTTCATGTACGGTCAACTATTGTATTTTATTTTAGATGAGGGCAATTTACTATTAAAATGTATCAAATCATTTTGTGCAGATGCTTGAGTGCTTTGAGAATATTTTATTCAAAGTATAGTTTTATTCGGACTGAGATTTTACATTGTTATCAACTCCTCCATAGCTTAGTCTCATATAAATTTTGCTGCTATAAAAATAAACTCACAACTTCGAATTTTACTCTTTGTATCCACAATGAACCTAACCTTCATAAAAGTTTGGTTTGGCATCCATTGTTTTAGATCAGAAATCTTCATCGGGCCAGGAATGAAGAAATCGTGTAATGAATCAATTCCATTGTTTGCTAATTTTGCAAATGATCAGTGAGTTGTGTTCCTGAACGCATTCCTTTCACAACGACAATTCGATCAATTTGGGATGTATATATTTCTTTGCATCACATATACGGATAGAAAACTGCAAAACGTGAACTTCTAAACTCATTTCATTAGTGAGCAAAATAAATAGATCTGTATAAACACGTTTGCTGGTACCCCTTGCATTTCAAATATAGTGTATTAAACCAGAATAAAACAGTCTCGGTTATCGATAACAATTGCCTACATAGACATTTCTATATTGGAAAACTCCGAGCGTTTTTCGGGAACATCTATTAGAAATACAGTTAAAATGACTGAATGGAATTGCATACTAATAATGTTTCGAGATTTTGTGAGCGAGATTTCCAAACCAAATTTGGCTCAACCAATCAATTGCATCAAACTAAAATAATGTTAGACTAGTTGTAGCTAAGAGGTTGGCTTAGCGCTATTATGATACTTTACTTCACTGAACACATTTGATAATTCTTTTTCGCCGTAATGATATTCATACTGGATACTAGTTGGACAAACTTCCCTGGCGAAAATATCCAAAGGAAACGTAAGTATATAAATGTTTGTCCGTAAATGCAAAATTAAATTTAAATGCGTGCTTCTTAGCTTAAAAGTGAGACTTGAAAATAATAAAAACATCAAAATTCAAGGTTTCGGCAGCAATAACATATGTAAATTTGAAAAAAAATCTAATTCGGTAAAGAAGCATGTATTTAAATAATCTATGTCAATGGTTTACTGCATTTGTTTAACTATTATTCCTCCGTTCAAAATGACACGTCACCATCTAAAAAATATCAAAAATGCATTAAAATGAAACAAGAGATGATTCGCCGTAATTTAGATTCCATTGTTGATTTTCTAATTAATTGTATACAAATTAGATGATTGGTGCAATAACGCAACAAAAGAACATTAGTTCGAAATGTCTGTTTTTTTCAAAGCGGAGACTCCCAGACAGTCGAAGTGACAGGGCATCAAATCAGTATACATGCAGTCTAAAGGAAGTCATAAAGAACAGCGAAGATTTCAGTACTGTGCTTACATGTATGCGCTGGGATATGAAGATCTTATAGTAGTGCAGTGAGGAACATTGCGAACTAAACCGTCTGCGTAAAACAAATGGCATCACTAGCAAACAATTTAGGAAGATTGAAAATACTTGAATATAACGTGCTTTGACTTTGTTGGACCGGCTCTACAGTAGTCAGGAGGTTTGAATATAACGTGTGTTGACTCTGTTTGACCGTTTCTGCAGTAGTCAGGAGGTTTGAAATTAACGTGTTTTGACTATTTGACCAGCTCAACAGTAGTCAGGAGGCTTTTAGATGGCGACTAACACATGATGTCATATTATGAACTATTGTTTTTATTAGTAGCTTTGTATTCTCGTAACTTCACCATAGCTTTGGCAAATATTCTGAGGGAATATAGCAGAAATGTTAATGATCAAACGTGAACGATCTAATTGGAACTGCATACAAGGCAGATATAAACTGTATGATAGATTTATCATAACAATTTCTGTTCAAATCTTGTTAAGAAATAATTGAATCACACATATTTTTTGGTCTTATAAAGTAATTCATATTATTGACATTTAAATTCTACATTAAAATAGGGACTTCAATACATTTATCCTTTCGCAATAGACGACAGCTATTAGTAGACAATTTGTGTAAAATGACCTTCGAATCATCTCGAAGGAGACTTGCGTTTTCGAATCTGCTTGTTGAACAGATACAGATACAGACTTAAGGCTGAATTCCTCTGAAGGGAGTGGCCAGCACCACTCACACTTCTCTCATGCACTCACACACATGCCAACTCACACTTGCCAACTCACACTTCTCTCATGCACTCACACACATGCCAACTCACACTTGCCAACTCACACTTCTCTCATGCACTCACACACATGCCAACTCACACTTGCCAACACACACTTCTCTCATGCACTCACACACATGCCAACTCACACATGCCAACTCGCACTTCTCTCATGCACTCACATTCATACCAACTCACACTTGTCAACTCACACTTCTCTCATGCACTCACACACATGCCAACTCACACTTCTCTCATGCACTCGCACACATGCCAACTCACACTTCTCTCATGCACTCACACACATGCCAACTCACACTTCTCTCATGCACTCACACACATGCCAACTCACACTTCTCCCATGCACTCGCACACATGCCAAAATGTGGCTCAATTGCGATGTATAGTTCGTTCAGGACACCGCAAAATACACTTCGGATCAGGAGTGGGGTCCGAGATCAGTGCTAGCATCAGGGCCCGACAGATTACACTGGATTACCCCTCCTGCGCCATCATTGCGGAGGAGGGATAGCCTCGTTTATCAACGAGATATTAAAGGCGGGAAAGCGCATCATAGCCGCGTCATAACTCATCCTTGCACAATCGTTCTCCAATGACGCCTTCCATTGCGCGTTCTCTCGTTACTTTCACACAGATGTCGGTCCATCCTAAAGCTTGCTTCATGCCATCCGTCCACCCAAAAACCAGACTGGCTCGGAGCCGACGTCCATTCACCTCAGCTGTCATCACTCTTTTCATCAAATTCACTTCATCCATCCTCATCATGTGTCCGAACCCCCCCAGTACAAGGTAGTCTTCTCTGTCTTTCCTCATCCTCATCATGTGTCCAAACCCACTCAGAACAATGTAGTCTTCTCTGTCTTTCCACTTCCTCACCATCCCCTCAATAATTCGTAAGACGTCATTATTAATTATATCCCTCAGCGATTCATCGGCCATGCCTGTAGTGCATTGAGTGTGGAAGCAAAGAGAAGGTTGTAAGAGAGGGTAGCTGAACCAACTGTGCTCTACGGGGATGAGACGTGGGGGCGAGAGGGGCAGAGAGAAGAAGGTTGAACGTTTTCGAGACGCCTATTGTAAATTTGATAAATATTACTACTTGGGTTTATTAAAGCCGCAATATAATTTAAACTAAGAAATTATGTTCACAAAAGTCGTATTTTGACAACCAAGTTCCAACAACTTATATCATTGGCTAAACCTCCTTCGATATAATTTGTTTACCAAAATTGGTTGAACGATTTTCCGAAATTGTTAAACGTTCGCTAGCATTGTCTTGTTTGACGGTGAGCGCGGTGTTCTCTGACGTAGTTCCTTTGAGGTTGTCTTGCCTTAACTTTGCACTAGGGTTTCTGGATAGTGAGACGGTGGCTGCCGAGGAGCAGCTGCTGTTGCTGCTGGTGTCGCTGGCGTTACTGGGCAGCTGGCCACTCGGCGACAGATGAAAGCGATGACCGGGTACCGTGGAAGAAGACGACGAGGAAGCGTTCGAGGACGTTGAGGAGGATGACCGGAACATTGAAGGTGGAGGGGAAGACCTCTGACCAGTTGACTTGAGTTGGTGGGGAGATCGACTTGGGGCCTGCATTTGTGAACTTGAGCTAGGCAGCGACTGTTTTCGGAACGAAGACAGATCGTTCTGAACAACGTTGTTTGCGTAAATGATTGGATTTGACTCATTGTTATTGATACCTACGCTACTTACATTGCTGTCTTCATCGAAGTCATCGTCGTCATCGTCATCAAGACTTGGACCATGGAAAGTTTTTGTTTCAGCTATCGGCTCATTAAAGGTTACTCTAGGTTCATTAGGCTTACTGATGTGCGAAATATTATGATGAGTGGGGAAAAGCTGACAGTCATCATTCATCAAATTTAACGATTCTGATATACTTTTAAAATGATAGTGAATTCTCTCTTCAGTGTCGTCCCCCTCCAGTCTCGACTTATCAATATTCTCTGCAGAATTTGGATTGAGAAGATACTTGGAGACATTGTCATAGTCTGAGCACGGCTTTTCAACGGGCGCGTGGAAGTTAGAGCCTCCGCGGCATTTCTGGGTGCTGTCGTCGACGCTGAAGCTCCTCATCAGGCCCCTGGGTGGGAAGGTAACTCCCCCCGGCGCCTGCTGGGGGAAGTCTGGACTTATGGCCCGCCCGTGCATGTGCAGGTCGGGAAGAGCTGACGAAGCTCTGTTGTGGAACGGCTCATGGCGAGGAGCAAACTGAGGGCGGCTGTGGGGCCGATTAAGGGTGGAGAACTGGTGAGGAGAGGTGCAGCGGCGAGGGCGGGAACCCAGCGTTCCGTAATGCGAATACGGTCCTAGGGAAGATAAATATGAACATATGATAGAGATGTTGATTTTTTTGCAGAAATTTAAGCTCAGCGACTATCGGTACTTACGAAAAACACTCACTCACATTTTGTATGAATCCTTGCAAAGAAAACAGTATTGGAGTTACTCTGAGTACAAGCTGTTTGGGAGCTGTCATTGAAGTTGCTTGCGTTTTTTCAGGGAAGGAAACAAGTTGTTTAATTCAACCCCAATAGTGTAACTAATAAATTGGCAACAGGAAAAAATGCCGACTAGTGAGCAACTAACACAACCCAATATTGTTGAACTCCACCGAATTTGCAAGCTGACATTATTCTATTTCCCACATTATTCTATTTCCCACATTATTCTAGTTCCCACTTTGTAATCAAGAGTCACCAAATGTTCCTAATATGTGAATCATTTTCAGATCACCAAAGTTCGGAACCGAAATCGTTGTCATCAATTCATTTAGATCTGGTACTTGTTTGTGTGATTTATAGTAATATCTGTCCATCGCCACCACTTCTCTGCATCGACGTGACTAACTCTTTTCCAAAGTTCCCCTCACCTGACTGACAACAGCGGGAATCTTGCGTGTCTGAAGTGTACCCGCATAAATCAGCAGGATTCAAAGCTGAAAATGTTGCATGAGTCTTTTCCTTGAAGGAGGAGTGCTGTGAAACGCCAGCTCTTGCCTGACTACCCTCGTGGAGAGACCTCTCGTAGTTCCCTCTAATGTCTCCGTGCTGTCTCCCCTATGCGGAGAGCTGGAGCGTCGGCTGCTGAGAGTGGGTCATCCTGAAGTCGTTGGGTTGCAGACCAAATGAGTGTCTTGATGGACTGCAGTGAAAAGAGACTGATGAAGTGGTGGAGTGGATGTGTTGAGGAGGCCGCAACGGCGAGTGGTGGTGATGGTGGTGGTCATGACCGAAATTGCTAGTGAAATTATTATGTGGAAGGTTTTGCATTTCTATTGCCATAGGTTGATTTTGGTGGCATTGGAAATGTTGTTTCTGGTGCATATGCATAAAGTGTGAATTTGAGGAATTGATTTCTAATAAATTTGAGTTTTGTTCGGGTAAACTAGATGGCTGGTGCTGAATGAATGACAATCTGTTGAAATTACCGGGATGCAGATGTGCATGGTGATGTAGGGAGGATACTGATCTGTGTAGCATTTGACTTGAACAATCAGGTCTTTGTGGGTGTTGCGGGGAGTTAGAATGAGTTGCAGAGACTATGTTTTGCTGAACTTTGTAATGAGGGCAAGGTACGGGGAAACTATGCCAGGATGAGAGTGAAACTTGATCATCCCCTCTACACGGGGACCTTCCATCGCAACAACTCTCAGCCAGCGAGCAGACTTCAGGAGCAGCATCATGGTTGTTTTCATTACTATTCTTCGGCTCTATGGTCATGAGGCAGTCTCTGTTAGCATTACTCGGGAAAGAAGAAAATCCGTCGGACGATGCAATTTGGTCACATTTGTCTGCATCTTGTTGACTACGAACGTCTCCCCCGAGTTGAATGTCCGAAATGTCTCCGTTTGGCTTGAAGGGAGCCTGCATTTGGCCAGATATCGCCGGGGAGCGCACTGCCGGGGCCGGCGAGAGGGCGGGCGGGGGCAGGACGTTGGTCTGCTCCACCTCGCTAAAGTTGCCGCTCTGTTCGTAAAAAGTCCACAAACGGTTGACTCTATAGGAATATATGGATTTAACTTACAAAAAATCTCAGACACTGCCAACTATTTTTGTATGTATTTTGAATGATAGACCGAATAAACAAACATTGATATGATACAAGCCACACTGACAAAAAGAGTAGTATTTTATTCAGAATCGAAACACTCTTTATCGCAATCCTCCATTTAGAGACAAAGTTATGTAAGAACATTCCAACATGAATTAGGAAAGCTTGTATAAGCCAATCCTGCATACGCCCTTTATTAGGGCTCTCAAGCCCAGAGGCATTGAGCAATGATTGTACCTGAGCCAGCAATGTAATGACATCCTGAATAGCACCTGATATTTTGTTTGTTTTGCCTTGTGATACGTCCTCGTCACACATAGCACGCGAAGGGGGTTTGAAGTTATCAGCTATTTTAAGTATATTACTTGAACACGTGCTTGGTGCGCTGTCTGTGCTGAGAGACTGCGAGTGATTTTCCGTCATAGTCCCAAATGGTCTGAATAGCCCACAACGAAGACATATTTTATCGTCGAGTTGCAATACTTATTATTGATCAACTGGTTGTTTTGCATGCATACACCGCCGACCCAAAGCAGGGTCGGCGGTGTTACTGATCAACTATGCTGGTTTTGCCTACACACACAACCGACAAGGAACCGGGCTCTAGAATGATCTCCTTGATGCCATTACTCATCCTAGGATCGAATTATAACTTTCTCAGAAAACGAAGTTGATGAAAAATTTCTCAAATTGTTCATTTCTTTTTCATCTGAACTGAAGACTCGCATTAAAGAGGTTTCAAAAGGCAGTATTTACTGCATCAGTTCCGCTCTGTTGTTGGCCATCCTTTGTCGGGAGGCTGTGCTCTCCCTAACCAGGTTACTGACCTGGGACAGTGAAGAGAGCGGTGTGGGGGGGAGCAACTCACGGTGTCCATCCCCCTCGCTGACGGGGTACCGGGATACACGGCGATACCGGTGGTCTTGCTGCTCGACGCTGCAAGAAGAGAGGAAAATAGTGTTCGTTATTAGTGATGACAAATGAGGACACCATGTTTGGCCAGGATCAGTGGGTAACCCTCATGAAGGCCTGATTTGAAGGGTGTTGACGTATTTTCCAAAAATGACAGTCGCGAGTTTTTCGTATGGTTGTATGTACAATTCAAGAAATAAGTACGCTTTTGCGTTACTGAGTCTATATGAATGGTGGGAACATATCTCGCAGAAACAATTAAAGTTGTCATTTTTATGTGATATTTATTTTCTTATTTCCTGCACAAAATTGTTTTCTCCCTCATTATGCACCCTTTTTAATGGAAACAAACTCTACCGCAGTCATAGCTAATAGTTTACTCTCGGGAACTCGCGTCGTGAAGGCGTCACTTCTGACAAAAGGTACGAAGAAAGGAAAGACATTTACACAACATTTTCTGCACAACACTCCATTTGTCTCGCTAATATCTAAGCTTAGTATGTAGGCAGTTTATATTTTTAAATGGGAATATCTTGTTATAGCAAGATTTGTGACGTACGTACAATGTACAATATACACCTGACATAGCATATCGGACATGTTCATGTTTATACATGACAAGTGGCTGACATGTATATATAAAAAATATGAATAGTTGCGGGTCATGAAAGAACAGATTATTTGCTGGTCTACTCCGCCAGAAAAGTTTTAGAGAGCACCCATTTCCAAGTCTCCCCACTCGAAAGAGAATAAAAGTGTGCTAGCTCCGTGTCTACTCACCCGATAGAGAATTAAAGAGCCCTCGATCCATGTCTACTCACCCGATAGAGAATTAAAGTGCCCTCTATCCATGTCTACTCGCCCGAGAGAGAATTAGAGTGCTCTCGATCGGTGTCTACTCACCCGAGAGAGAATTAAAGTGCCCACAATCCATGTCTACTCACCCGAGAGATAATATAAAAAAAGTACTCTCGATCCGTGTGTGCCTACCCGATATAGAATTAAAGTGCCCTCTATCCATGTCTACTCACCCGAGAGAGAATTAAAGTGCTCGCGATCCATGTCTACTCACCCGAGAGGGAATTAAAGTGCCCTCGATCCTTGTTTACTCCCCCAAGAGAGAATTAAAGTGCTCTCGATCCGTGTCTACTCACCCGAGAGGGAATAAAAGTGCCCTCGATTCATGTCTATTCACCCGATAAAGGATTAAAGTGCCCTCGATACGTGTCTACTCACCCGATAGAGAATTAAACTGCCCTCGGTCCGTGTCTACACACCCGATAGAGAATTAAAGTCCCCTCGATTCGTGTCTATATATACTCACACGAAAGAGAAATAAAGTGCTCTAGATCCGCGTCTAATCACAGGAGAGAATTAAAGTGCCCTTGATCCGTTTCTACTCACCCGAGAGAGAATAAAAGTGCCCTCGATCTGCGTCTACTCACCCGAGAGAGAATTAAAGTGCCCTCGATCCGTGTCTACTCACCCAATAGGGAATTAAGGTGCCCTGGAACCGTGTCTACCCACCCGAGAGAGAATTAAAGTGCCCTCGATCCGTGTCTACTCACCCGAGAGAGAATTAAAGTGCTCTCGATCCGTGTCTACTCACCCGAGAGAGAATTAGAGCGCGCCCGTTTCCTGAGGAAGCAAACGATGATGGCGAGGTTGAGGGCCAGCAGAGCCGACCCCGTCACTATCATGATGAGCAGCAGCAAACGGGGGGTGCGCCAACCCCCTAGTCCATGCAGGTGTCGGTCTGAGGGAGAGAAGGGGACCCCAAATTATGAACAATTGTGAAACATTGATGGAGATTTGTTCAGTGTAGATATTGTGTCGAATGAATCTAAACTTTAAATATAAAATCAATATTGCGATGGGGCCCGGTTATGGATTTTGATTCGGACAGGGGGCCACCTAGTAATTGAAATTGAAACTAAATAGAAGTTTTCACTCATTCTCCGTTGCGAAAAGAGAATAAAGGCGTGTCAAGGAATGAACACAATTGCAACACTATCGTTCTCCGTAATTGCAGTACAAACGGAACGTTCTAAATCGAAGTGTGCTGAATAAACTCCAACACAAACTTTGTAAATGTAGAACTGATATTTAAACTCCTCAAGAAACGTCATAATCGAAAAGTGTTGTCCAGAACTCCAACACGCACCTCCCAACGCAAAATGTTATCGACAACGACAGATAACATAAATTTTCAATTCGCGGAATACTCATTAAAGATGCAAAACATGGTTCCTCTTCACAAATCGTATGATCAGGAATATCCCTGAGAAGAAATTGAAATCCAAATAATTGAACAAAAATTATTGAACCCCTGGGTATACCAAATGTTGCAAATAACAATTTGATAAACTTGACGTTTCTGCATGAGTTACTGCTAACCCCAGTTACCGCGTGCAACAGTTACTGCTAGCCCCAGCTGCTACTAGCCCCAGTTACTCCCGTACCCGGCATCTTGATGGCGAGAGCGGGCGTGGGCAGCGACGTGCCTTGCTCGTTGGACGCCGCCACGACGAAACTGTAGGTCACGCCTGGCACCAGCCCCGACAGGCGGGCCAAGGGGGATGAGCCGGGAGCCACCTCCACCACCTGGGTTGACGGGTGAAGCGAGGAGAAGGATGAAGAGGCTCAGTTGAGGAGGGAACTATATAGAGGGTTGGGCCCAATGAAAGCTGAGCGTCTACTAAAGGTTCGGTTGCAGTGATGAATAGTCGCCACTTGATACTTTGTTAGCTTACACTCGCCATCGACAGGTTCGCAATAGTCGCCACTTGATACTTTGTTAGCTTACACTCGCCATCGAAAGGTTCGCAATAGTCGCCACTTGAGACTTTGTTAGCTTACACTCGCCATCGACAGGCTCACAATAGTCGCCACTTGAGACTTTGTTAGCTTACACTCGTCATCGACAGGCTCGCAATAGTCGCCACTTGATACTTTGTTAGCTTACACTCGCCATCGACAGGTTCGCAATAGTCGCCCCTTGAGACTTTGTTAGCTTACATTCGCCATCGACAGGTTCGCAATAGTCGCCACTTGATACTTTGTTAGCTTACACTCGCCATCGACAGGTTCGCAATAGTCGCCACTTGAGACTTTGTTAGCTTACACT
>SDVV010014361.1:0-14826 GCA_016164225.1 Gammarus roeselii | reverse complement strand
CCTATATAATCTCAGGATATATTCTGAATAAGAAATATTCAAATATTGGAATAAAAAGCAGAGGTGTGTGACAAAAGACGCACACATAAGCGAGACGAAATATGTGACAAATAAATATCAGATGCAACTGGGTTCAAAAGATTCAGTGTCCACTCATTGCGTGAAATGGACTAGAAATATGTGTTTATGAGATGACACTCTGCGTGCACCAGCTGCCCCTGGGAGGAGGGTGGTCACTTACGCTACTGTATACGTCATACTGGTGATTTAAAGAAAAATTGTTTTGCGATCTGTGATCTGATTCTCATTGGACACTCCTTATTAATTTTAATCCTTCGCGTGTATTTGTCGATGACGTTGTAACAGAGGGTAGAAAAAACTGAACGTGTGCATGCCAACTTGCCTCTGGGGATACAGGACCCGAAAACGTGTTAGATGTCGATGACAAGTACAAACACACAACAGAGGCAACGAACGTAGCAATCTCATCAGCTGATGAGACGAAGAAAT
Organism: Gammarus roeselii; assembly: GCA_016164225.1. Classification (NCBI taxonomy): domain Eukaryota; kingdom Metazoa; phylum Arthropoda; class Malacostraca; order Amphipoda; family Gammaridae; genus Gammarus; species Gammarus roeselii. The sequence goes on along the minus strand of SDVV010014361.1, from coordinate 14,316 downwards.
CAGTGCATCGTATGAAAAGTTCACCAGTGTTCCAACTGCAATAGATTAATCAACATATATAAATGTTTCCGTATATCAACCTACACGATAAACACTAGGTGTATTTATATAAAGAATGAAGTTGATTTTGCTAAGCCAGAGTGAAGCTCATGTGTAGTCAGGATGCATGTGATACCCTGCGGTGTAAGTTTATAAACTATTATGCGAGCTGACGAGTAGAGAAATATATTGGATTGGAGTAAGGAAAACAAACGAGCACAAGTGCTCATGTCGAGTGTTTCCTTTGAAAGAAGTGGAAGAAGAGTGGGGGATAGTCAACGAGGCTTTAGAAATTTGCGCACACATACAGAAAAAATAAGGTTGTAAGGACAGAAAGGAGAAGGACCACCACTACTCTCACCACTACCTACTACAACCACCCACTACTACCAGGGGCAATTCAGCCCCGGAGAAGAAAGGGTCAAGTGTCAGGATGACAATTCAGGATCCAGGCGAACAAGATGGGAAAAGAAGTATTTAGGTCCCAGGCGGTCGCATCTCAGACGGTCGAGCAGAGACGGACACGCCCATACGCTCAGCGGACTCACACTTTTCCTCGAGCGCATGCCTGTTGACTTGCCCCAGAGGTTGGGTCAGACGGAATCCAACTAGGTATTGAGTCTACTTCCAAAGGAGCGTATGGGACCTAAATTTCGACAAGTATGTGCACATTTAGGAGAGCAGCACACCCAGTTGCCTGGGTAGTGGTCCTCCTCTATGTGCTCAAAAGATTAAGTCTTCTGTACGCAAGCGGTTCCTTGAAGGCCGTCGCACTTCAAGGTGAGACGTCGGAGTGACATCTCCTAGGGATAGACCTGCCCTTGGCTGATCTAGAGTCTAGATCGGAATTTTCAAGAATGCCGTAAAATGTTGATAAGTTCGAATGTAGGAGAGCTCCACGCCCAGTTTCCTGAGAGTTGTTCTACCTAGTGTACAGTAGAATAAGTTTCTGATCACGTGTGGCTGGTCCTACACGAGCATTTCATGTGAGATGTCAGAAGGACATCTCCTAAAAAAAGTTGTTTATGGCAACTCCTGAGTTTAGTCAAAATGATACAATTTTAAAAAATGTATTGAACAGTTATGGCAGAATATTTCATATTTCAGGTGAGATGCCTGCGGGACATCTAACAAATATTATTTCACTAGGGAACCGGTGCGTACTGTCAGGCGAAAGCAGCACGAGTTGTTAGAAATTTTGAAAAATGGTTATTATTTCAGGTTCCTTGAAGGCTGACGCATTTCAAGGTGAGACGTCAGAGTGACATCTCCTAGGAAAGAGTTGCTCGTGGCAACTCCTGAGTTTAGTCAAAAGAAACACGAGTATTTTAGATTTTGAAAAACGGGTATTATTGCAAGTTTCAGTCCATGAATAGCACGAGTTTTTTAATTTAGAAGTTATGTCAAGTTAGAGGAAACAATGTTTTTTTTTTGATCAATTATCGCAAGATTTGATCCAAAAAAAAGGCATGAACAGTTACCGCAGATTTAAATCCGAAAGAGGCAAGCAACCGGTATTCAAATTTTGAAATTAGCTCGGATATCTGTATGGAATGGGTTAGTAGGTGAGTGTCTCTCTGCACCATGCTGCTACAGGGTCACTTCCGGATCTGTACAACAGGAGAGAAAGAAGACGTATTTCATTCAAAATGTACAGATGGGTCAATTTAAAGGTGAGATGCTGGAGGCGCAGGTGCATTAAGTGCACTATTTTTTTCCGATTTCAAGATGAGATGCCAGAAGGATATCTCTAAGATCTATATATTTTTCAACTGAGGTGCCTGAGGGGCTTTATATATTTCAAGTGAGATGCCAGAGGGACATCTCCAAGAGATGTAACCGGCGTTGGTACTACAAGATAACTGTATCTCTATTATTTATTATCTTTTTTTTTTCTTGTCTTTTTCCCTCCTGACACGAAGGGAAGAAGAGGAAAATAAAGAGAGTAGCATCGTGTCGACAGTGTCCTTCCATAGGAAGGTACTCACTGAATCTACAGATGGATGTTTTTATCCCCATTTCTCTCCTTTTTTTCTCTCCTGACAGGGAGGGTCGAAATGTATGGATAAAAATACCATTGCGTCTGCAAGGTCTCTCCGTAGGAATGTACTCATTGCAAAACAATGGATGTGTTACGATCGAGCTTCCACGGTTGCTCTAATCGGGTAAATCAAGGTTGGAATGATGAAACATTGGTTTTATAATTGTCTTTTTGTAACAGGTAACAAGACAAAAGTTACTCTATCAATAGAGTACTGAATATAGATTTGTAATAACGGACACAAGTAAAAAAGTGTAAATTAACAGCCAAAATAAATGTATTAAGTGTAAGACGGGCGTAGGGTAGAGTAGGAGGCATGAGCCCGCAGGCTTCAGCTAATGGCAAGTGTCTGTGCGCTGAGGCCGATCGCAAGAGTGTATCTGTGTTTGCCCTGTGTCGCTCGGGCTGCCCTGAATAATATGTGGGAGGGCCATCTTCATGAGTATCAAAGGATCCTTCCAATGAGGGAGAGGATTCACCCTTTTGGGTCATCTAAGAGGCAGAGTGTCCTACTGCCCCACCTTATTGGTAAATATCCAACAAAATCCGTTAATGGATTTTGTGGGCTCCTCCCATCTTTAAACAATAAAAATAACCCTGCGCTAAACAGTGTTATGGGATCTAGTCTCCCCTTCCCCTATCGCTGACACGCAAATGACCCACACTCGTCAATGTCTCCTACGTTACCCGATCTGCCAAGGAGCCACCTGCCTCTTCTTTTTAAAACAAACATCGGAGGGGAATTAAATATATGCTAGGCAAGGGACCTCCATGAAATTTGAGCTAAGGGTTAACAGGCCTAAGTCCTACACGGTTTCTAGGGACACACACTACGCATCTTTCGCGGTAATGTTAGGTAAGCCAAGTTTATATATCTGTGCCAGAGGAGGCCGATCATAACAGATGATATTTGTCGAATCTAGTTCGTACCGTAGAGTTGAGCAAGCTCTCTTAATGGTGCGGTTTCAATTTTCGTATATCATGGGGTGTGGGGGTGAGCTGCCCTTGAGGCTCATCGGTAAGCGCCGCTGGGTCGCCGGCAGACTTCACCCGCAAAGTTTGTCAAATCTACGTCGTACTTTAGAGTTGAGCAACGCTCTCTTCCTGGTGCGGATTGATTTTCGCATAGCATACGGCGTGGGGGTAAGCCGTCGATGCGGCTCCTCAGCAAGCGCCGCTGAGTCGCCACAGACTTTGCCCGCTCTGATTCGTAATTGTTATTGATCTTTCACCATTTTCTCCTCTCTTTCTCTCCCGCAGGGAGAGTAGAAAAGTGAAAGAAAAAAAAAACATTAAGTCGGTAAGGTCTCTCCCTAGGAAAATACTCATTGCCTCAACAATAGATGATATCTGTCGAATCTACGTCGTACCGTAGAGTTGAGCAAAGCTCTCGTCTTGGTGCGGGTTCGATTTTCGAATATCATGGGGTGTGGAGATAAGTCGTCGGCAGACTTCACCCTCACTAGTTCTCAATTTTGGCTTTCTCTCCCCATTTTTCTCCTTTCTTTCCTCTCATACAGGGAAGGTAAAAAAGTAAAAAGAAAAATGACATCGTATCGGCAAGATTCCTCCGTAGGAAGGTATTCGTTGCCTTCAGCAATGGACGATACCCGTCGCATCTAGGCCGTATCACAGAGTTGAGCAAGAGCTCTTCTCTTGGTGCGAGTTCGATTTTCGGAAATCATGGGGTTTGGTAGTGAATGCTGGCACCGTACCAGATATGAATAATATAAAATAAAGAGTAAAAATATTTGGTATCCCTCCAAGTCTCCACCGCCGCATCGAGTTGAGCAAGCCCTCCTCTTAGGCGTTGTCGATTTCCAGGATACCATAGTCCCTGCATCTGCTTGTCCCGTTAGGACAGCAGACGGCTTTGTAGACTAGCGGGATGGATGAATGCGAGTACCGTTACGGGCTCACGCCCAGTACCGGTAATCCTGGCGTGGGTTTAGGGGTGGATGAGAGTCGCCGTAACACCTCTCACCCGGCGAATTCCTAGAATGATCTTTCTAGAAAAATTATCAGTCTGTCTGTACTTGCAATGCAGTGCTTACAGTCTGCCTGTACTTGCAGTGTTAATGGTAGAAGCGTTCCGATCCGATATGGAGTTTTTCAGTCGCTTGAGTTGGTCAGCAATAGCAATCATTACATTGTTACTGATAATGAAATTATGAGTAATAATTAACAACTACTACTACCAGAGACATGCTAATATTGTTACTAATAATGGATTTATTAGTAGTAATAGCTTGAATTGTGAAGAGAGCCGTGTCATGCTCCTTCCCTATATCCCTATAATTATAATCTCGAAAGCTGCTTAGAAAGTCGTGTTGTTCTCAGGTTAAACGAGTCACGTAGCCCAGTGCTTGTCAAGCGCGTTTTTGAACGCATTCACGGATTCAGAGCCAACTACCGCATCCGGTAAGTTGTTCCAGACCCGCGAGATTGCGATTGGGAAAAAGTGTTGCGCTACAGTTGTAGCGAAACGTTTTCCACAAGTTTCGCCCCGTTGTTTCGGGTACAAATGTTGTGGTCCCTGTCGAAGGAGCCAACAGAACTCACGTTGTTGAATCCCTTCAGGTATTTGAAGGTTTCAATGAACTGGCCCCTCTGCCTTCGTTGCTAAAGGGTGATGAGGCCAAGCTCTTTAAGCCTATCCTCGTAGCTGTGGTGGCACAGCTGCACGATGAGCTTAGTTGCACGATGCTGGATTTGTTTCACTTTGGCTATGTCCTCCCTCATGTGTGGAGACCAGAACCAGAGAGGAGACCAACTCCTCTTACGGCGAAAGCCGTGTTGAGTGTCGTGAACGAGTCCGTTGTCTTCCAGGTGATCGACGAGATGATTTCGTATCAATCGCTCGATGGTTTTGCGCACGATCGAAGTCAAGCTGATCGGTCGATAGTTTCTGGGCGATTGTCAGTGACCTTTCTTGAAGATTGCCGTGACATTGGCAACTCTCCAGTCTTCGTGGACCTCGCCACTCGTCATCGATAAGTTGAAGATGTGGTTTAGGAAATCTGCCAATTGTTCTCGAGTTTCCTTGAAAGCTCATGGGTGGTGTCCATCGGGACCGATCGATTTGCAAATGTCCAGTCCCCCAAGTTGTTTGACAACTTCTTCTCATGTGAACGCAATGTCGTTGAGACTGACTTCCCCAGCGTAAACAGTCTCTCGTTCGTAGCCGGGGTCCTCAATTGTGAACACTGAACGGAAGAAGCTATTCTGGACACTGGTCATGTGCTCAAGTGACGTTCTGAGGACACCATCTTCATCCATTAGCGGACCAACTGAGTCCCTAGCAATTCTACGCTCGTTGACGTAGCGATAGAAATCCTTTGGGTTCTTTTTAGCGTTATCCGCAAAGTTTTTTTCTTTCATGCGCTTAGAGGATTGGACAAGTCTAGTGGCTGTCCTACGCGCCAGGCGGTGCAGTTCTGCCGCCTCTTCGGTGTTATCCCTCAGTCGTTGCGCATTTAGTTGATCGCGACGATTCAAGGCTCTTGCAGCTTCGACGTTCCACCAAGGGGCCTGATTCTTAGAGCGGGATCAATTGTCCTCGAGGGTAATACATCGGTGGCTGGCCTCGCGAACTCTCTTATTGAGGATACGGCAGCAAGCGTCCACCGTACCTTCTCTGAGTTGTTCGATTAAATTAAGCGCACTGAGTTGTTCTCTCATCCCCTGGAAGTCTGCTCGCGCAAAATTGGGGCGAAGTATAGCTTCCTGGGGGCTGGCACGGGGTACTTTGATGGTGAATTCCACTGCGTTGTGGTCAGCACCTCCTAGTTTGTTGCTAACTAAGATGTTGCCCACCAAGAGCTCCTCAGTTTACATGACTAGGTCCAGTATGGTGTTGCTCCCCTGGTTGGTTCACGAATATACTGGGGCATACCATTATCGGCGATAAACTCCGTTAGTGTATTGCCTGGTCAATAAAAGGGAGATTGAAGTCACCGAAGATGATAGTCTTGCGATTATTTGAGACTATTTCTTATAGCTTCTCACAGAGCTGGGCATCTTGTTCCGCAAGGGTGTGTCTGTTGCGGTACACCAATGCCAGCTTCAATGTCGCATTGGCCACTTTGATTTCTGCGTTGAGTAATTCGCAAGAAACTGTGGCCAGTGTTGCTCTAAGAAATGGATGCAGTATCTCCTTTATGTACAGCACGGACCCGTCTCCACGTTTACTAGGGGTGGGTTTGTCCACGCTGATCATTTTTAGCCTGGTAGCATTATCTCTGCTGCCAGGTTTCTACTATGGAGATCGAGCCATGCTTTGTTTATGCTAATGACATCAAACGAGTACAGGGTCGTCAGTCCCCTTAGTTCGTCGAACTTAGGGGCATATGATCGCGCGTTACAGAAGAAGACCTTTAGACGGTGCGTGTCTCGGTCTTTGACATCTTCAACATTGAGGAGGTTTCGACCTGGCTGCTGTGGAACAGGATCATGACCATCCCTAGAGTTGCCTTCTTGTGAGCCCAGTAACGAATCTACCGTGCCCACAGCTTCTTCCTCTTGGAGCGACTGATCGGTCATCGCTCTCGTCCGGGAATCTGCTGCGGGCACAGAGCCCTCTAGGTAGGGTTCCCTGCGGCAAAACTTCACCGTTTAAAGCACGCTGGATCCCAAACTTTTGGGCATAGTATTTCTTAGCACTTAGATGGAGCATTCGGCCAAGTCGGGGATTTCCTACATCATTCAGGTGTAGGCCGTCTCTTTGGAACAGATCGGGCCTCTCCCGAAAGTCATCAAACAAGTTGATGAAGGATACTTAATCGGACTTGCAAATGGTCTCGAGGGCTCGATTTGTATAGGTTAACTTACTATACAGCTCGTCATCATCGTTCATTCGCGGTAAGATGGATGTGATGGCCACTCGATCCGTTTTTGCCTTGAGGTTAAAAATCAGCTGCCTATACGTGGCTAGCAGATCTTCCGACCTTGTCCTTTTGAGATCATTGGTGCCTACATGGCAGATGATGAGTGTCTAACGGCTGGAAACTACAACCTCTGCAAGGGCACTTCTGACCTTCTCAATCGTGGCACCGGGTTTGCACTTATGAGCAAATTCAACCGTCTGGTGTCGGACGATAGAGTCACCTAGGACTAGTGTCTCAATTTCGCCGTCCAGATCCGTGAACCTCCTAAAACTGTTCCGCATTGGCATCACAGACGCCGGCCGGTTCACGATGGTGAACCGGTTCTGGACCTGCTGAAATCCATCCGAATCTACGCCGCCTCGTCGAGGTTGGGTGCGGTTTCGATCCGCGGATGTCATGGTCCAGGGATCGGTTTAGTCCCGGTTTTCTGTCTCCGGGCAGCCGATGACCTCTTGGCCTGACGGGAATTAGGTACCCCGGGTTGGGATTTAGGGGTGGAAGAGAGTTGCGAGCTCACATCCAGCACAGGCAGCCCTGATATGAGTTTAGGGATGAATGCGTGCTGCCGTTGCAGACTCTTACCCAGGACGTCTCGGTAGGAAGTCAGAGCAAGACCACCAAGACTCCCCGCGATCGAACTGGGTCCCTTCGGTACAATCCTCTTCGTCCAGCTGTAGAGCATGGACCACCAACTCGTTAACTTTTACTAGTTTCCTTGTCTGTTTCGCCAGGCCCTTACTAGCCTTCTCCAAATCAGAACGTAAGTTTCTACTGAGGTCTGCAGCGAAACTCTCTAGATCACGCCTACTAACAAGGTCCTCTTGGACCTTACGTACCTCGTCTCTCACCTCCGCTACGGACTCACAAGTTCTGCCGATCTCCAATATCATCTCCACATACTCACTGGCAACAGTGCACAGCTGCTCTTCCAGGACAAAGACCTTCCCCGTAAGGATCCCGTCCTTTCCGTTGTCGTCCCTACGCCGCAGCCCCTGGTAGGTCACCAGGACCTGGTCGAGCCTGCCATCCAGTTCACAGAACCGCAGACGAGGTTTCCCGCGAGGTCCCTGAAGACGCTCCTGCTCATCCTGGCGAAGCAGACCGTGCAGTCCGCCAGAGTCGGAGGCATCCTCAAAAGTCGTTCGCGAGAATTTTCACTCTTCCAGTACTCACTTAGCTTATTAGTTATTTTTTATTATTATTAATTAGCACGCTTAGCACAGTAAATGTTCACACTTGTCACGAAAACAAAGACACAAAATTGTCTGAAACAGAATGACACAAATTTCTCAGTAAGTGTTAGTAAAGGGCGTAAACGAACGAGGCAATAGAAACATCTCAGTACACAAGATAGAAACATCTGCGTACTCAAGATAAATAAATGTAAACAATCGTCAAAGTATATTTTATCCTGAAGCAATTTCTTCAACAGAATACAATTGCACGGATTGAAAAATTGATCAAATTGAAACCAAACTTGTATATTCCCAAAACTGATAACTAGTACAAAACTAGTAGTATCGTAGACAGTTTTGTAGTGAACGTACTACGAAACTGTCTACGAAACTCACAAGCGCACGAAAAAAATCTAAGGTCCTAGTAAACGTACGAAGCCAATGTTTAGGGTTCTTATAAACATACGAATCAAATGTATAGAAACCTAATAATCAGCCAGAGCAAATGTTTAAAGACGTTACAAGCGCTCGAAGCAAATGTCTAAGGTTCATCCAGTAGGGTACACGACAAGAACAGAATACCCTCGTATGGATGTAGATCGGAAATGACGAGAGATGACGTGTGCGTTGTCCAAGTATCAATATACCGTCCATGCAAACACATGTGGACCACGGTACACAGGACATTTGCTGCTAATGCCTTCTCCTCGACATAGCAATTACGATATACAAAGTTTTTCTCGAAATGAAATACTCATTCCTCGCGGTAATTTGTGGATAAAAATTGCAATTGGCTATCATAACAGAAAAGATGTCGAAATTACCTTCTCTTTCGTTACAGCCTCACTTGTTTATGGAGAAGGGAGATTGGCTTTCGGACCGTGCCTTGTCATCGGTATCTCTTCTACTATTCCACAATTTAGTCGCCTTTTTTATACCTACTGTATCAAACAGAGATTTGAGCCTTCGATCCCTGCAATAAGTGGCTTAGACGTCGTGATAAAAGCAACGAAAATATTGTGAAATTAAAAAAATAAGTTAGGAAAACATGAATATCGGTAAGATGTTTTCAGCAAATGAGAGTAGCACAAATCTAATTCTGTGTTCCAATCAAACAGTCCCTTGTAATTTGGTTTCGGTGGTTCAGCCTAGGATACAGTACAAGGTTTAAATGTCCAGACGAAATTTGTTTGTATTGCAAGAGCGGTTATATGGACCGTTTACACTACTACTGAAATTCAAACCGACCACAACAGCAGCACTCAATGAGTGGAGGAGGAGCGTAGTAACTTCTTCACTTTCCCATTGGTTACAACTGAGATTTACTTGCTGATCATTGGTTCAGACATTCTGACGTCATTGTTTATCCGCATTATCTCGGTTTAAATATTAATAGCAATCAGTTACTTGCATTTGAATACACAAATTCGTATGGAAATATCCTATAGCATGGAAATTTGAGGTAGCATAACCATGTATTGCACGAAATTACGTAATATAAACTGAAACAAATGTTAGCCTACTTGGCATCTCACCGGCGATTGAAGCTCAGTGAGAATGTATTGGGAAATGAACGCTACGCTTCTCAGAATGTTTCAGTAACATACGTGCGGCCATAGGTGGTGGTTGTGGCAGTGTTCGCTGCCGGCTCACAACTTATACCGCAATCAGGATAGAGCCTCTCAGTGACATCAAGAGAACTTACCACATCAGTTCAACTGTTATGTATCACTACGAAATGTAATAAATTTGTATCAGTGAAGTTTAAGCAACGACACTGTGTGTTCAGGAAACGAGTTCGACCACCTACTCCATTGACTACAAGCTGTTGCATACACCGACGAAGCCGCTTGCTCGTCTCATTTAGCACGTGCAAGGTTGTCATGAACCCCAGTTGCAAAGTTAGAATTTTCAAGTTCTGTGACTCATAGACAGCGTTTAGTTAATTCTCATTATCATGAAATAAACTACTTCCAGTTGCTAGTATTTATGCAGTCCTGGCTTGTTTCTGACTTTATTTTTAGTGTGAAACATTGGTTTGTGCAGTGACGGAAACTGAGATAATATACGCTATTCGGTGTATTGAAATTTTCTCGAAGAGTGTAACGACTGTTATCAGTGGTGTTTAGTTAGAGGTTATAACTTCATCTCTCCTCATCCAAGTGTACCTCTAAACAAGTTATTCACAGTCTGCCTCGCTTGCAGTGTCTTCATAACATACCCAGAGCTAGGTACATAGTATCTACCTAGTTTTCCCTGCTATTATAGGAAGTAGGTGTTGGGCCCCTCGGACCCTTAAAGCATCAACAATGAGCAGCAAGGTGGCCACAGTTCGACCTCTGTTCGCAACAGCCACGTCGACTTTCTGTAGAATGTCAGAGCTTCGTCAACTCCCTCTGCCTGCTGATGATTCTGCCACTGCCATAAACGAAGCCTCAACCTTAGCCATGGCATCTGCCAGTACCACTACCACGGCTGCTGCCATGAGCCACATTAGGAGTGGTGCCATGATCACTGCCACAGCTCGTGTGCCACCAACAGTTGCAGATGTCAAACGGAAACTTTTTGGGCCTGACAAACCTGAAGACCAAGAGGAAAACATTCGGTTTGTTCAGCAGGAGCTAAGAGAAATATCCAACCAGGACATGATTAAATGGAACTACAACTTCCAAGATGATGAACCTTTGGAAGGAAGATTCAAGTGGGAAGAGACCAGTGCATCACAAGTCCCACAAGCTTACAACATGACTCATCTATGCAGCAGTTCCTCCAGCAGCATGACCAGGTCATTGCCTATCACTATGGCTAATAGCAAAACATCTGCTAATGCACATTCCAATAATGTCAACCCGGGTCCAGCTAAGACCTCATCACGAGCATTGATTGTAAAAGTGCCATCCTCCGTGAAAGCTTGTCGTAATCTCAGCTTTAGCAGCACCAGTCCTGTTTCAACTAAAACTAATAATAATAACAATACCAGTGATCTCAATAGTAGAATAAACTTCAAAGTTACCGCTGATAACCACCGTATGATAAACACTATTGCCACCACCACCACTGTAGTCCCCAATAAAATCACTTCCTGCAACAAAAATGATAGTGATGTCCCTACCAATATTATTCCTTCAATACAAAGACTACAGGAAAAGACGTCCACTTCTAGACAACCACCCATCTCAGGTGAGTCAATAGTAATATGAACATTTGATGTCTGCTTATTTTTTTTTTAATGATTGCACCATAGTCTGAGAAGTATAGTGATATGAAGCAAATCAAGCTATATATCTGAAACTGGTCACAATAATTTTTTTTCTAAGCTATAAGCTCTATCAAAAGGTTTGTGTTGATTAATTACTGAACATTCTTTATGCTGGACAGGACAGATCTAGGAAGGCTGGTTGTCAACAGATCAATGCAGCACTCTTTAGTTTGGTCAAATGATGAGTGTCTTTTTGATGTGACTAATTTTTATATATATACATATATAGATATATAATATACCTATATATATTTGGAATGATGTGGCTAGCTGAATCACTGTTTACTCAGTTGCCTAAAGCACAATTTTTTTCCTAATTGTTCTGTATTATTTTGCTTTGCTCTCAAAATTCTGCTGTGCTGCAGCATTTGTGCCTCCTATCCTGCTCTGTCCTTGGCTTTGCTGGTTTGTTGCTCAGTTTGGAGGCCACCAAGATGAGTTACTAACTAGTTTACATGACTGAGGTTCACTTGTCACAGAGATTTGAGCCTTCATTTTAGTAAAAGCATCAGGGACTGCCAAGCTATGGGCATTCAGAGAGATTGTAGGCTCCTCCTTCTCAGCCTTAATTTTGCCAATTGACAGCTGTTAAAGGGCTTGTTGCACCTCTGGCAGTAGTACTAGGGTTGCCTGCCATTGGTCCTTTTAAGACTTGTTCTTTGCAAGTCTTGAGCCATCCTAATATGTTATGAAGTTGTAGAATAGTCACTGATGATTTTTTTTTTCAATTACTGACTTATTTATAATGACTTGAAAGAATTTTGTTATGCAGGCCAATTTTAAATTGTGGTGATTTTTATTTATTTAATACTGTATTATTTATTAGCTAAAACTTATATTTACATGCAGCAATGTATTTTTTCTCTCTACCTTGCCAACATGTTAAATTCAAATATGACCAATGAATCCAACATCATTCCATAGTTCTGTATCAAAATCTTTTACTAGAGCACAAAATGCAACTTTTTGTGCTCTAGTAAAACCACCTCCATTTTCTATCATCTGCCACCCAACTAACCTCATAAATAGCTTGTTTTAGCCAAACTTTCAATGGTGTGAGTTCTCAAGTGTTTAATAAACATTACCCTCCTTTTGTGTCAGCTCAGTGGGTAGCTAACTACTTGAAGCAGCTAGCTGTCTGATCTTCTTGATCCTGTCTACCTGTTCATTCTACCCTTCTGCTTGAGAACAATGGTAAACTGACCACTGTGACTAAACACCTTGTGTTGTCTGTGTGTCCCACTGGTCATACTTACACACACAGGGGAGGGGGGGTTTAGCACCTCTAATTGTGGCTAAGGGAAATGTTAGTGGTTTGGGGTAAGGGTATTTGTGTTGGTGATTTGTTTTATGTCACAATGCTACAAGCATCAACACCTAGCATAGCTACTTTTATTATATTTGTGTGTAACCAGGAGGGAGTTTGAACACAATTGATAGCCTTGGTATGTCCAAAATAATGACTCTGAATATGCTGGTAGACTACATTTTGAATTCTTTACTTGAATGCATTGTTGTGATGTAAATTCAAGAGAAACTCTTCTTGAGAAAAATAAGCACTGTTCTGTCCAAACCATAAGCCTCATCGTTTTTTTCTAAAACGAATCCCAGATGTTGTCAACTGTTGCCAGAATTTAAATGTACTCCTATGCTCCATAGAACTAGCCAACTGGATGTTTTAGCAGAATACCTTCATATGATGAAAATTAAATTTCAGCTCTGATTTAATGTGTATTCTAGATTGAAAGTATACTTTGTGAAACACCCAAACAACTAAAGGGGTTTTGATACTTGAAGGATTTTAAATTCATCTATCATTTATTAGCTGTTTATCTTGCCGTGTGACGTCACAAACACTTTTCACATAGAACTGTTTGTCATGCCGTGTGATATCACAAACACACTTTACGTAGAGTGGTTTGCATTGCCGTGTGACGTCACAGAAACCCTTCCCATGCGTATCCCTAGCTGTTCGTTTTGGCATGTGATGTTAGCAAAAACATCGGTACATATTCTTTTTTTGTTGCGTAAGGGTCACAAAAACAAAATTTGACTAGTGATTTTTTATATATATATATTCAGTTAGTGCTACCAATATGAGATAGAGCTACTTGATCCAATAAGTATAACACGATATATTTTTTATGCTATCAATGTTCGAATTTCACGATTTGCTGCTAGCTTTGAATGGCACTTGCACTCCCAGATCTCGGTGCGTCCTGGTGCTACCATTAGCATTATTTTCTTTGTCAGCAGCAGCGCCCTCTTGCGAGTTGTGTGTGGGTCCGTCCAAGCTATAATTACACAGCGAGGGGCCACAGAGCACGTGCCCACCCACACAGTCACTAGCACACTCACTCATTCTCTTGGCTTATAGGTGCGTTCACGATGCTAAATCTATTCAGATGGCTGTAGATGATTTACTTATACGCCACATTGTTTTGTGACGCCAGCATCTGGACGACAGGCTATCAGGCAGCTGGTGCTGACAGAGGCGGCCCAAGGGTTGAAAGGAGGTTGTTAGGGTGTGCATGAGTTCTATTTGATTCATTTGGGTTGCCTCTCATGAGAACGGCAGCGCTCCCTCCGAGACTCACACTAGCCCAGGACCTCATATCGTATGCTCATTTGTGCGCTTGAGATGCACCATCTTGTCCGATGGCTGCAAATTCAGAACAGGCAGCAGGTGCACGTTTTGCCTGCTGTTCATATTTTTTGTATGTAGACTTTGACAGGTTATTTACCATCTTAAGCAGCTGGTTTGACATTTTACTGGAGGCACATTTTAAAGATTTCTACTAGAGCTTGAGAAGGAACACGCTAGAAAAAAATCTAGATCATGTTCATGAACTTTTGATTTAATAATTTAGCAATGTATTAACAACAGTCACTCTGTGTATATAGTTATTCATATAT
>SDVV010014360.1:0-14826 GCA_016164225.1 Gammarus roeselii | reverse complement strand
CATTGCACCATGGGCCATCCTTACCCATGTGTACTTGTGAATATCTCGCTTCTTGAACAAACTGTTCCCGACCACCAGCTCCTGCTCCATACACAGACCTATCAGGTTTTCTCCACTGTCATTTCTACCGGGAACGCCATACCTTCCTATCACATTCTCCACCATTTCATCTCCAACTCTCGCATTAAGGTCACCCAGTACAACTTCAATGGAATGACCTCCAGAACGCTCGATACACTACACTCACCCAAGTCAGTCCAGAATTGCTCCCTCTCCTCTTCTCTCCTCTCGCTGCCAGGTGCGTAAGCACTCACAAATGCCCATCTTTCTACGCCCAACTTAACTTTCACCCACATCAATCTTGGGGACATCTCCTTCCATTCGGTAGCGCGTCTAGCCAACCGATCACTCAATATCAAGACCACACCTTCTGGTGCCCTATCTTCCTCCACACCAGACTTTCTTGCATTTACAACACCAAACTTCCATTCGCCCTTACCTTTCAACTTCGTCTCACTCAGCGCCAACACATCCAACTTCCTCCTCACAAACATCTCACCAATCTCCCTCCTCTTTACATCACTCGTACTACAGCCACGCACATTCAGCGACCCTAACAATAGGGTTCGGAGAGGCGTGTGCCTCTCCCCCCCCGCTCGTCTTGCCGTCTTAGAGGAAAGGTTCCACAGAGAACGGGATTCCTAGCCTCTTCGCTCCGCCCTTTCAGTCGCCTTTTACGACACGCATGAGTTACGGTAGCACGATTCTACTCCCGGCTACGGGGCGCCCCTTTAGTGGCCTTCTACGACACGCGGTGGATACGGTAGCAGGATTCTAAAGCCCCGGCTACAAGGCTACCTCGCATATAAACTGCACAGGGAATGCTACGGCAGTATACTTCGACATATTCACGTCAAACTAGCAATGCAACTAGTTTCGTCATGACAGGCAATGCAAAGACGGGTTTCCAATGTGACGTCATTTTGAATTTGTGGTAATTATGAAACTTTAGTAGGATATCTATCATCTACATATAACGTTAGAAGGTCAACTACAGAAACAGGTTAAGCCCCTAACTTAAGAAAAGTCTCCAATTCTCTCCATGAAGGGACTGACCTGCGGCTCGTTGTACCAGACACAGCAACCCTTCTCAGATGTGAGGCGAGTGTTGTAGCAGTTCTTGCCACGACTCTTGCACCACTCGCCGTGATACCAGACTTTCTCTGGCACATCCGCCACCAGCGAGATGGCAAGACCCATCCTCTCGGCGCGACCCACGCGGCCGATCCTGCAACGAGAGGTTGTTAATCACGACAGATCGCTCTCGAACTCGCGTACCGATCACGACAAAGGAGTGTTTTCATGCTTGTATCTGTCAAATGTTTTGAACACGTTCACTTCGTAATTTAGAAGCCATCCCAGATCCTTAACCGGTCACTAATCATTTAAATCGGTCACCACCATGGGTTGCACTTCACTGAAAATTCAACCAATATTCCAACCCAAGACTCTACAGCCAGTTAAGAGCCGAAACAGCCACGTACTCTGTTAAATGGGCTACTGAGGACATCTTGAGACTTGACAAACCAAGGCGAGATGAGGTGGAAAGCAGAAGAATGCCTCTTGTGGGCAGCACCCGATGACACTTGATCGCGAAGGACAGACTTGGGCATTTTGTGAGAAAATTTATGCCAGGGCAGCTAACAATGCCCGATGTACCGATGATCAGTTGCAGCTGACCTACGATGATGTCGTAGGTCAGGGTGATGTTTAGAAGTCGGGTGATGTTCATAGTTCTTCTTTCTTTTCAAATGTTACCATTCACTAAATCGGTATTTAGTCAGTTGCCTTGAATTTGATTTGATCCTCTGTTCCACCAGGGCTTCAACGTGAGTTATAATAGGCTCTCCCGTAGAGCTCGATGATCACTGATTCCAGTAGGCTCGCACGCCTCAGTGTGCGAGAAAAAAACGCTTACAAAGTTAGAAAAAGGTGAGAATTTTAGCAATGTCAGACGCAAGCTGGGGTGCGTATTAGAAAAACGCTTAGACGAAAAGGACCTCCACTTCCAATCATTTAGAACTTCAAGAGTAACATACACGCACGCCAATGCGCACAGGTAGCATCGTCAAGACTAGCATAAGGCTCACGGCCACACGGACGAAGTCAACTCCGACAGCAGCGCAACACGACCTAGTAGGTCGACTACAGTACACTTCACTTATTCAGGCAAGACTCAAACGAAACGAATCCTTGCTTCAACCGCCTAGAACTTCAAGAGTAATATGTAAGCAGGCTAGTGCGCACAGGTATCATCGTTAAGACCGACACAAAGTCCACGATTACACGGACAAAGTCAGCTCCGACAGCAACGCAACACAACGTTCACAGTTACGCGGTCCAGTTAGGCAGAGGCACAATTTATATATTCAGGCAAGATAAAGACTCAGATAAACGAATTCCCGCCTCCAACAACTCAAAACTTTAAGAATAATATGCACGCGCAACAGTGCGCACTGATAGTATCGTCGAACTTGGTACGAGGTCCATGGCTTCACGGACCAGATCAACTCCAACCGCAACGCGTCACAAGGTTTCATTGCTCCGCAGTCCAGGCCAACCCCAGAAACTACATATGGTCCGTGAACGCGCGAGCAAGCACAGACTGAAGAAAATAACCCATTTACAAAATCACAAACAGGAACTCCCGCACAAATACACCAGCATTATAATACATGACAAAATTGCGGATCGTGAAGCAGAATGTAAGGGCAGGTTCGTCATGGGCAGAAAAACTGCTCATATTATTGATTTCGCACTTTTTGTTCAAGGGGGAATATAGTGGGTGGAGGAGGCATAGGTCCCCTGGGTCCCAAACGAGCCCGATGAATCCCGGAGGGTAATCCAAGTCCCCCGAGCTCCCCGGGTACCTCGTCTCAGCTCATCTCGGCTTCGTCTCGAATCATTTCCGCCAGTCTCGGCTCGTCACGACAAAGTCGACTCACCTAAACATGTTTCGACTGATCTCGACGCACCTCGACCAGCCTCGACGCGACCCTCGCCCTCTGTGCCAGTAATCGGCGGACTGTAATAATTAATTGTTCTACTCAAGCATTTCACATATATACATTTTTCTGTGTATGGGTTTTACAGCGGGGGGGAGAGGAAAGCAGGGGTCCCCAGGGTTCAGAGGAGCCTAAAACAGGTCCCGAAGTTTCTCAAGGGGGTTCCAAAGGGTCTCAAGGATGTCCCAAAGAGCCCGGAAGGGTCCAATTGGGTCCCTCCAAATCCTCCTGGTCTTCCAAGTACCCCGGGTTCCTGAAACCCACGGGTCCCTAGAGTCCCGTGGGTCCCACGAGTACCCCCCGTCCCGGGTCACCTAGTCTAAACCGGCCTCGGTTCATCTAGACTCGTCGCCTTGCCAGTCGACTTGTTTCCACTCGCCTCAACCTGCCTCGACTCGCGCTCGTCCCCTCCACGCACAGTGCCATTCAAGACTTTCTCTCTCTAAGATCAACATCAACATTATTGTGAAATAATGTTGATGTTGATCTTAGATAGTGAAAGTCTTGAACGGCACTGTGCCATCAAAACGCCTAGCTGTGCTCGGACATTTATTAGGCGCCCGGGAGAGCGCAAGTTCTCCCACCGTAGGTTAGCTCTAGACAAACTAACACACCGCTTAGTCCACCTAGGGCCCCTGCGGGCGTCTAACGATACATAATTATATAGCTAATCCAAAATTGATCACCATGAAAAAAGGGCACAGATAAATAATAGAGCCCACGAAACAAGAAATAATACAATACTAAAATTAAGTGTTAATGATCTATAAAATGAATAATCATCCATCCACCCCAATGTTGCCTTGAAGCACAAATTTCTCGATCGTTCAGTGCATTGTTTTGCCTTGTTCCTACGGTTCTAAAATCTGAGGCTCCTGTTCGTCTGTACCTTAGCCTTGCCAAGGTGAGCAACCCTATTGTATCTATCCATCAGTGAAACTAATTATTGACGAGCATCTTTTTTACCTGAAAGATACCATTATCGAACAT
The DNA here is from genome assembly GCA_016164225.1 of Gammarus roeselii. NCBI lineage: Eukaryota > Metazoa > Arthropoda > Malacostraca > Amphipoda > Gammaridae > Gammarus > Gammarus roeselii. Next base: position 10,771 of record SDVV010014360.1, on the reverse strand, counting down.
AATGCAATATTATCGTTCAGTATACTACCGCAGATACAATGAAAATTTAAGTAGCATTGTTTCTCAGCATTTTTTCATCAATACAGAGAACACATTTGTACAGCAATATAGCTACCGGGTTATTTGCATGGAAGCTAGGGCCTGTTAAACGTTTGGTTGGTAGATGGATTTACCGGATTATAGTTAATTAGGCAGGGGTAGGAGAGAGGAAGAACCTCGTATACACGCACTTTCGTTTGCGCGGAAGCGGACTTCGATTATAAATCCGCTTGCTTGATTTGATTTCAATTTGGTTTGAGTGAAGGGAATTGATTGCCATGAGAGTAAACACAGGTTTCTAGGGCGACCGAGAAAGACGAGGAAAGGAGATAAGGAGAGGGAGAGAATGGTGCAAAAGCGAGATCATATTTAAACTAAATTGTTCGGAAAATAGGATAAGTTACTCAAAGATATAGTATTAATGCTTGGCCAAATGTAAAATTAGGTCGAAATGTTCAAATGCAAACTGATCCACGAAGACACTAACGCTTTGATCAGCCCCACACATAGGTTTCCTTACCTCACGTCAAATGCGATCAGACCCACATAAAGGTTTCTTATCTCACGTCTAATTTGATCAGCCCCACACAAAGGTTTCCTCACGTCTAATGATCACCTGTGCACGTAGTTGCTCTTTTCATCAGGCAGCGTGACGTTGATGGCAAAGGGCAGACCGGAGATGTCAAGGCCGCGAGCTGCCACGTCAGTGCAAATAAGGAACTTTACTTCGTCCCTCTTGAAGGTCTCAAGGTTGTCTTTGCGTTCTTGAGGTCGTCGGTCTCCGTGCAGGCACACGCACGAGTACGGGTTAGCGAGGTTACGCGCCCCGCCGCCTGAGCAGGAGAGGTTGCAGGTTATTGAGGTGCCGCGAAGTGCGATTAGATGCTATGGCTACTAGCGTGACCAGAAGGGCACACACATTGCAGGGCAGCGAGGTGATGCGTTTTCATTTGAAGCATTAGTGTTTGGCCAAGAAATTCTACAGATGCTGTCGAAAATATAAAAAGGCTTGATATATAAAGAATATATATTTTTTTCGAAGATGTAAGCTACCGTAAGAGATAAGGCAACAACTCTGTACTGGAATCAATGTTGCAAGTAGCAGCACCAATTGTAAACTATTATCAACAACGACGTTCCGGTTACCCTGTGCTGAATACCTACCGAGACCTTACTTTTAATTGACCTAGTAAGTCATTCAGTGATGTAGACTTGGCCCGCAGATTGCACGTGTTTTTATGCCGTGTGCGAACTGTGGTCTGCGAGTCTACACTGTAGCACCGTCCAATTTTGGCAAACCATAAAATTATCAATATGGTTCCTACTTTGTCCAAGGTGAAAATTAAATGCAACAATCCCACTACTAAGGCAAAGGATTCCCTGCTTATATTGTGTGCAAGAACGGCTGTTGAAGTTTCAAAATTTTTGACGATTGCTGAAAGGTTCCTAGTTTTCTGCTCTTCGTTTGGCGATTCTGACGGGATGTTTGATGGAGCTCTCATCGTGGCGCTCGGAAGTAAGGGATTCAACACGGTGATGCCTCAGAATCTGAAAGCTAAAAGATTTGTTCTGCTTTGGAGAATAGATTCCCTCATATATCAAAATGAAAACGCATCCATTATTATTAACTGCAGGCTAACGTTTGTATGGAGTGGGCGGACATCTGTTGAAAGCGGTGCACAGTTCCTATGTTGGCAGCCGAGCATGTGTCAGAGTGTGAAGCGAGGTGAGCGATTGGTTCACAGTGAAAGTGGGACTGAGACAAGGCTGCGTGATGTCTCCCTGGCTGTTCAACTTCTATATGGATGGAGTGGTCAGGGAGGTGAACGCGAGTGTGCTGGGTCGTGGCTTGGAACTGTTGGAAGCGAATGGGCGGAGTTGGCAGTTGAGCCAGTTGCTATTTGCTGATGATACGGCCCTGGTTGCGGATTCAGAGGAGAAGCTATGTAGGCTAGTGTCTGAGTTTGGTAGAGTGTGTGAGAGGAGGAAGCTTCGAGTGAACGTGAGTAGGAGTAAAATAATGAGATGCTAGAGGACTGTCGATGCGAGCAAAATTAGTGTCCCCCTAAATGGAGAGCTCTTGAAGGAAGTTCAGAGTTTCAAGTATCTGGGCACCCATGTGGAGATAACTGAACCAGTGGAAACTGAAGTGTAGGCGCGAGTGAAGAAGGGGTGTGAAGTGTTGGGTGCATTAAAGAGTGTAATGAGCTGTAGGACGTTGGGGATGAAAGCAAAGAGAGGGCTGTATGAGGGTGTTGTTATCACAACGGTGCTCGACGGAGCTGAGACTTGAGGGGTGAGAGCAAAGGAGAGAAGAAGGTTGAATGTTTTAGAGATGAAATGTTTGAGGAGCATGGCTGGAGTAACGCTGAGAGACCGGATCACCAACGACGTGGTTCGAATCAGAACAGAGATGATGAAGAAGTTGGAGGACTGAGTGGATTCGCATGTTCTGAGATGGCTCGGGCACATGGAGAGGATGGATTAAGAGAGATTGGTGAAAAGGGTGATGAATGCGGAGGCGAGTGGTCGCAGGCCTAGAGGTAGACCGAAATTTGGGTGGATGGATGGTGTGAAGCAGGCGTCAGGAAGGAGAGACATGAATGTGGAGGTGGTGAGAGAGCGTGCAATGAACAGGCGTGAGTGGAGAATGGTTGATTTTGACGCTGCTCTGATGTACTTTCCCGCCCTTGGCATCCAGCTCTCGGGATGGTCGTGGGTGGGTGGGGGGAGGTCCGGTCATTATGACGCGGCGGGGGTAAACCAGTGAAAACTGTTGGGCCCTGCTAATGACGACGGATCCTTGGATTGCACTCGTGACCCAGTGTATGTTGAGGGGGTTCCGGCCGGCCCCTTTAGCACAAAAGGGCTAAGTTGTGCGGGTGTGAGCGTATGAGGGTGTGAGGAGCGCCTTGCCGTCGGCCACCCCCCTTTCTGGGGAATGCGGCCTAGTATCTGTATTTTATTCCTGTTATTAATATTCCGACCCGTGTAACCGCGAGCATTTCCACTACGATTGACCACATTTCGATAAATTCATTGCAGCAGTGTTGGTCGGGGGTGATTCCTTCTGACTCGAGTAATCATTTCCCTACTTTTCTAATCCTGCTAGATGAGCTTGCCTGAGTCCTCTCAAGTCGAAATTAAATTCCGTTGGGACATTCTCCTGAAAACCTGAAAAATCTCCAAAACCAAATAAGAATACTTGTTAGTGAATTCCATAAATTCAATATTTTCAATGCTGAAACACGCTGTAAAATATTCAATGATAAATTTTGTGAACTCTATAATAGACTTTGCCCTATTAAAACTAAGCGAGCATCCCAGAAGAGTGCGTCCTGTCCGTGGTTGACCGACGACTTGCTCCGCTGTGTGGCTGAGAAACAACGCCAGTACCGCGAGTCGCGCACTAATCCTGCTCTTAAAATTCACTACAAGAGGTATAGAAATTGGGTTTGTGAATGCATTAGGAAAACTAAAGAGCAATATTTTCACGATACATTTTCATCATATAGGAACGGTAGTCGAAAAAATTTGGAAGGGAATTAATAGTATTTTACAATCGAACTCTAACAAAATTTAATATAAGCTGGAGGTCAATGGTAAAGAGATGTCGGCTCCTGTCGATGTTGCTAATTTGTTCGATGTGTATTTAACGGGGATTGCTGACGATCTTGCAACTGCCCCAAGTAAAGTCTCAAAAATTATTAAGTCTTTTAAAAGCAAGGGGTGTCCACTATCTTCAATCCCGTCATTCGTTTATAAATTTGTTTCGTATATAATTTCTCCGACAATTTTCGAGCTCATTGACTCTTCCTTTGTTGAGGGCGTCTTTCCTAAAGTAATGAAGGAGGCCCGGGTTGTTCCAGTTCAAAAGGGTGGGGCAGCCAATTTGGTTTCCAATTATCGACCAATTTCGACTTTACCTTTCCATAGCAAAATATACGAAAAAGCAATGTCTACATGCATTATTAAATTTTGTGATCGCTGCAGCCTGATATCTGAATATCAGTTTGGATTTCAAAGGGGGAAATCGACTACAGATGCAATTCTGCAGTTTGTCCAGCGGGCGCATGGAAGTCCTAAATTGCGGGAAGTATCTTATAGCAATATTTCTTGACTTCAGCGGGGCATTTGACACGGTGCAGCATAGTTTTCTGATGGGAAAGATTGAGATGATGGGCATCCGTGGGATCACCTTGAGGTGGTTCGAGTATTATCCGAGTGATAGGGAGCAGGTTGTAGAAATTAATGGCGTTACATCCGAACCTCGCTTCCTGACAGTAGGAGTGCCGCAGGGCTCCATCCTGGGCCCTCTACCGTTTCTTCTGTATATCAATGATAGGGAGAGTTCCTCTGCTGCACTCCGGCTGATACACTTTGCTGATGATACAACTGCGCTGGTGGAGGGAGAGCAACTCGATGACCTTGGCGCTGCTGTTAACAGAGAGCTCCACAAGGATGATCAGTAGCTTTGTTGCAATAAATTATCCTTAAACAGTTCTAAGATCATTTATTTGATCATAACTAACAAAACTGATAACGGTGGCACCCCCTTAGCTATAAGAGATGTTAATATCTTCTTTGCTGAGTCGGCCAAGTTTCTGGTAGTGGTAGTAGTTTCTTCTGTGTTCCACCGGAGCTCCAACGTGTAGTCACTGAGTGCTCCCCCGAAGGGCACGATGCTCCGTTGATTCTGCACAGCTTCGTGCACGAAGTCAAGTTGAAGTTCACAATTAATACGCAGGAAGGACAGCGAGTTCAGGATCAGAGAAGATTCAAACTTCGTTACTTTCACACTGCTTCATATAGTCCGGTGTGTTTCACGAAAGCGATCAGTTTTTTTCGGTGTTCTGTTCCTGTGAGCAGGCAATGAAGGTTGCACGGGGCTCAAGAAGGCTCTTCGGGCTGCAGAGAGTGCCTCACAATCCATAAGTAAGTGTTTCACACTGATTGCCACTTGGTGGCAACAGGGGCATGGTGGTGCGTCCGGTTCAATGTCTACGTCCATTAGGTGATTGTGGTTTATCCACGGGTGTCCCGTGCATAGACGGTTAATGAACACTTGGTCTCCCCTATTAGAAAACCTGGCGTCCTACTCTCCCACGGATGGTTCAACTGCAAGCATTTTTAGTCCACTCTGTTGCGTTGCCAAAGTCGTTCCATCGTGATGTTATACTCGAGTTAATGACTGGGAACCAGTCTCGGTGATGTATGGAGATGAATTGTTCTTGCTGGATTTCCGTTTAGCGAGGGAATCTGCGCGCTCGTTTCCTCTTATTCCCACATGTCCAGGGATCCAGCAGAACTCTACCGCTTGGCCCGTCCCGGACATCGTGAATAGGTCGTGTTGCATTTTCCTAAGGGCAGGGTGATCAAAGTGCAGAGTTTTCAGCTGAGTGAGAACACTCAGACTGTAAAAATATAACATATTTGGGGAGGCAGTCACTTTTTAATGGAGATGGCCAATTCGAGTGCGTGCAGCTCTGCAGAGAATACAGAGGCCTCTTGGGGTAGGGGGGGACGAACGCGAGGTCCCTTTGCATACGGAGGCAGCTCCCACTCCGTCTGATCTTTTGGAACCGTCAGTGTATATATGGCATTGCTCAGAGTACTGTTCAAGTAGTCGTGAGAATTCTCGGCGGTACGTGTTGGTTAGGGTGGTGGCTTTGCGGTACGTTTGCAAATCTATGTTGACCAGTGGTGGGCTGATCATCCACGTTGGTGTGTTGATTAGAAGAATTCGATAGGAGAATGAAGGCTTGATTGCTCCGCGACTGATGTTCAGCAAGGTCAGTAAATTGTCCACACGAAGAGAAAATGGTGGGCATATGTTCTTCATAGCCGCAAAGAGGCGTTTATCAAAAATGTTGGAGACGTCACTGAGTGCTGGGCTATTAATGTAGCTCCTTGTCTTGAAATAGTACTGTAATGAGAGTTTATCTCTCCGGAGCGGAAGAGGAAGCTCGTTAGAAAGCACGTTCAGAGATTCGTTTTGTGTGGAACGGAACGCGTCGGTTGTGATACGCAGGGCGGTATTTACTATGATGGAGAGAGGTTCAAGGGTGGTTTTGGCTGCTGAACCGTAAACAATTGCTCCAGAGTCAATGCGCGAGCGTATTATTGTTTTGAATAACGTCATGTCGGTGTCCATATCGGCTCCGAATTTCAAGGATGTTACAGAGGGGATAAGTCCTGTTGCCTTATTGCAGCGAGTCTCCAGGGCTGTGATATGAGGTCACCATGTGAGTTCAGGGTCCCACACAAGACAGAGGAATTTCATGGATTCCTCGTATACTAGCGGAGTGTTGTTCAGCGTTAGTTAGGGCTAGTTTTAGGTGTAAGCCGGGCACAAGAGTAAAGTGCATGTTTTTCGTTTTGGAGGGCGAGAATCGGAATCCGTTCAAGGAGGCCCATTTCCCCACTATTGTTAGACATTTCTGGAGTTCCTGTTGAATTGTCAAGAGGCTAGGGTGGCTGTAGCTCATTTGTAAGTTGTCCACGTATAGTGATGAAAGCAATCTTCCGTCGTGCGGGAGAATGTCTGCTATCTGGTCGATTTTCAGTATAAAAAGAGTGACACTGAGGACGCTTTCTAATGGGACGCCCATTTCTTGCTGATAGGATGGTGACAGGGTGTCGCCGACCTTTACCCAGAATGTGCGGTTTTGCAAGAATTGGTGGATGTAACGGGATAAGTAGCCTCTCAGCGCATTGCGGTGGAGATCCTTCATGATGTTATATTTTCAGGTAGTATCGTATGCTTTTTCCACGTCGAAAAATATGGAAACCACGAGTTCTCCTCGGACAAATGACTGCCTAATGTCAGATTCCAGTCTAGTAAGGTGGTCCGTCGTAGAGTGGCGCTTGCGGCCGCCACACTGGATGCTGTTCAGGCCCGCATGCATGTCAAGGTAGTCGAAAAGGGGCGTGTTTATGATTCTTTCCATGGTCTTGCAGGAGACGCTGGTAAGAGCGATGGGGCGATAGTTATGTGGGTCACCGTAGAACTTCCCGGGTTTGGGTATTGGGATAATTACAGATTTTCGCCATTGATCGGGAAAAAATGAATTGAAATACAAAGTGTTGAACACTCTTAATAAGTGCTCACGGGCGCCATCTGGGAGATTCTTCATCATATTGATGTGTACCCGGTCTGGCCCAGGTGAAGTTTCACATGTATGGTTATGGCGCCCTGTAGTTCGTGGAAGGAGAAAGGTCTGTTGTAGGCCTCTTCGTTTCAAGAAGTAATGTCAAGATGTTAACTTACTCGTAAGTCCTTTTCCAGTTGGAAAGCAGCCGTGTAGTTTGTTGATAGCGAAATGTGGCTAAAAGTCTGAGCTAGTTTATTTGCGATTTCCGCGTGGGAAGAATAAGTTTTGAATCCGTCTGAAAGAAAGTTAATAGGTCGTTCGGGTTTTCCCTGGATACGTCGGATTTTTTCCCACACCTGGGAGAGGGGGTTGTTTCGATTTATAGTGTTGACTAACTGAGCCCAGCTTTCAAGTTTCTTCTCCAATAGAAGTTTTCGGTATACAGCAGATGCAGCTTGAAACTTTTCTTATAGTTGGGCGACGAGGTCTTGTTCCGAAATGTTTTCGGGGATGCCATCCATATCGCTCCATGTGATGTGTGATGCGTATTCCAACCAGCTGGCTTTCCGGTAGTTGAATCGAAGTTTTGTGGGCCAGGGTTTCTTGGTTGGTTGGTAAGAAGCGATATGATGTACGGTCGCTGTCGTATGGTATGGTCGCTGTCGTGTGTTGAAGGCAAAACTCCCCAAACGAGTTGGGGTGCAAGAGTGGGAGAGCATATGGATAAATTGATGGCAGTTTCACTTTCGGGGGTGATTCGCGTGGGTTGTCCGTCGTTGAGAAGGATCAGATCGTGAGTGTTTATGGTGTCAACCATTATCACTCCCCCCTGGGGTCTGTTTTCACGCATCCCCATGTTTCATGGTAGCTGTTGAAGTCTCCAAGGAGGAGTATTGGCGAGGGCAGTTGGTTTGGCAATTAGGTCATTAGTGCTTCCGAGAAGTCGTGGCTTCGTGACGAGTAGATGGATACCACGGTTATTGTCCTTGAGACGCATACCTTTATAGCGATAGCTTGGAGTTGTCCTCAGGGGAAGGGGGAGGTGAGGTACACTTTGGTGGATCATAAGTGCCAGTCCGCCGTGAGCTGTCACGTTGGTGGGGCCTTCGCGGCGGTGAATGATATATTGGCGGATTCTGTGTCTCGGAGTTCGATATCTTGGAGGCCTATCACCAAAGGTTTATGGGAGGCGATTAAGGAATAGTAATTTGTCGTTCTTGTTTCCGAGTCCCTGGCAGTTCCACTGAAGTATTTTGGTGTTCATTTTGAAGGCTATTTACACTCGGACCTTGATGATCTAGAGTGGTCGCGTTATTTGCTGGAGCTTTTGTGGTGTTCGCGTTTTTGAGTTTGCTCAGGGGTTCCGGGTCGGGAGTGTTCATGGGAGTGTCCGCCATCGGTAAAAGGTGGTCTGCTGTGATTGCTGCGGTCGCGGCTGCGAGTGCTCTTGTGGGAGGACGAGGGTTTGTGATCTTTGTCTTTGCTTCGAGCGAGTGCGCTCTTCTTTTGCGTTAGCCTTTTTGATCTGCGTCCGTGGTTTTGTGGAGTGCGAGCTATTTGGGCCAGGTAAGATGACTGGTTATTCAGAGGTCTTGCGTAAGAGTTTTTCGAGATCAGCGCTGTCGTCGAGGCCGTGATCGCTCTCGCTGGTGGCGTGTTCGTGAGTCGGGTTTGTTAACGAGAGGTCGTGTTCCTCACAGAGGTTTTCCAAGAATGGAGCCGCATTTGAGACAGGTGGAGGTAGTTCTGGATTCTTGTCCTGGCGGGCCGTTATTTGGGAGTTGTTACAGCCTTGCTGTGTGGTCAATTGCGTGGGATGTATCCATCTCAGCGTCCTCCTGGGCACCGCAGAAATGATTTCTAGGACTGTGCATCTTTGGTGCAGGGGCGGTTGCTGGGCTGAGTGAGGAAGCACTGTAGCCAGGTAGGAGTGTTGGAGTCTTGCTACGATGTTGTCCTGAAGATGTCAGGATGGCTTGTTTTCGAGTAACTCTACGTTCGCTTTGTGTGGTTGTTATTTCTTTTTGGTCCAGGTTTACTATGCAGTCGCGGTCGCCTGTCTCATGGTAGCATTTAGGGTGGCTGCCTGTGCATTCTTTCCTGTCGTGCTCGCCGGCGCACTTCCTACAACGTTGGGGTGTATGCGGCTGGCAGTATGTAATTCCGTGCCCGTATTCAAGCCATTTTTTGCACATTGGGGGCCATGTTGCAGCTGGTTAAGTTTGGGTTCTTCCTTGTTCACGCGGGTTTACTATGAATTCCGGTGCGTCGTATCCTGGGAAGGTAATTTGTTATGCGGTAGAACTTGCGTTACGTGATTTTATCCATGTTGTTTGACGGACTTCGGTAACTCCGTAATCCTCAGCCAGACCTACAGCAAAAGCACAGAGGTTGGTTGTAGGTGTGTAACGGGAGGTGTATATAATTTGGTGTCGGTGTTTATAGTTTGGTGTCGTGTTTGTTTATGTGGGTAATCTTTTGCACAGCGTTACTTTGCTCACGCTCTTCGACGTAGGCCAGATATTTCTTTCCCTATCGTTGGATTTCTTTCAGTTTTCCTCCAAGTTGTTCGGTGAGTGACTTCATCATTATAAAAATTAGTTGAAAAGGCAACTTTGCTTGCGCCACTTTCTTTGAACGTTATGAGGAAGTGAGTGGGGAATGGTGCCGGTCTTTTCTCCCGGGTAGGAGGGTCATTCTGGGAAGAGCGCATCGAGACTACAGCCTCTCGTCACCCGACCCCGAGATCTATCTGGTATTGGAGGATCGCTCTCTTCGTCACCTCCTCTGGGCAATCTCCATGTCCGGTGGGGTGCCCGTTTACTATGCAGTATAAACAGTGCGGTTCTTCGGACCGGCACGACTGGGGATCTTCCCGTTTGTCATGGTCGTCTTGGGAGCAGTATGAACATCTTTGCTTACCATTACAGTTTCTTCTCACGTGTCCGTATTTCTGGCATTTATAACATCGCATTGGACGTATCTCAAATGGTGTAACCTTGGTTTTGGTGGCGCAGAAGGGAATGTCTAGATTTCTAAGTGGAGTAGGGCAGTTGAATTTTAGTATTAGGGCTGTGGTAGTCTCTCTCTCTCCTTGGTGTGTTCTTTGGTGCGGTTTTTGCTTCGACAACGCAGTCTTTGTATTGAACAAGTTCAGTGATGTTCTCTTCGATTTCCTCCTTCGGGATATCTTCAACGTAGATCAAACCTGAACTTCTAGAGAAAGTCTGGTGTGGCACTATTTTGCATGGCTTTTCACAGAGTCTACTTTTGGAGAGAATCGTGTCACTTCGATGTTTTGTGTCTACTATGATGGATGGAGTTGCGACCGAGTGCCTGAAGAAGGGAGGAGTAACGATTGTCGAATGGTTGGTGAGGTTACTGAACTTGTGTTTTGTGGCAGGCGTGGTACAGAGCGAGTGGCGCAGTGCCTGCATTGTTCCGCTATATAAGGTCAAAGGAGATAAAAATGAATGCTGCAACTCGAGAGGTGTCAGTCTGTTATGTGTTGTTGGTAAGTTGTACGGGAGAGTGCTGATGAAAAGGATTAGAGACAGTACGGACTGCGCGATTGGAGAGGAACAGTGTGGCTTTAGGAGTGGTAGAGGGTGTACCGATCAGATATTTGCAGTGAGACA
>SDVV010014359.1:0-14826 GCA_016164225.1 Gammarus roeselii | reverse complement strand
TATTACGAAGGAACAAAGAAGAAGAAGATAATAAAAAGAAAATAAAAAATAAGAAAAAGAAGAAGAAAGAAAAAAATTGAGTGTCCTCCCATAGAAAAGTACTCACCAATTCAAAAAATGGGGGTTTGTTGGGGTGGGGGGGTGAGCCGCCGTTGCGGCTCATCGGTTAGCGTCGCTGGGTCACCGGCGGACTTCACCCGCACATCATGGTTGAATCTACGTCGTACCTTAGAGGTGAGCAACGCTCTCCTCCTGTGCGGGTTCAGTTTCCGAATATCATGGGGTGTGGGGGTGAGTCGCCGGCAGACTTCACCCGCACCAGTTCGCAATTGTGGCTACCTCTCTCCATTTTTATATTCTCCTTTCTCCCCTGCAGGGAGGGTAGAAAACTGAATAAAAAATACCATTCGGTCGGCAGGGCCTCTTCATAGGAAAATGCTCATCGCCTCAGCAATAGATGAAATCTGTCTAATCTACGTCGTACCGTAGAGTTGAGCAAGCTCTCCTCATGGCGCGGTTTTGATATATAACAGGCACCATCCACTCCGGAGGCAACAAACATCCTCCAAGGGAGGAACCTCGCCGAGACGACGGCACTCCTTTCCTCACTCCTCCACCCCACCTGCGGGAGAGGAAAGAAAGGAGGGGTGTGGTGTCAAGTGCTGGCACCGTACCACATAAGAATAATAAAAATGAATAGTAAAAATTTATGCTATCCCTCCAAGTCTTCACCGCCGCATAGAGTCGAGCAAGCCCTCCTCTTGGGCGGTGTCGCTTTTCAGAATACCATAATCCCTGCATCTGCTTATCCCGTTAGGACAACAGACGGCCTCGTAGGCTGGCGGGATGGGTGAATGCGAGTACCGTTACGGGCTCACACCCAGTACTGGTGGCCCTAGCGTGAGTTCAGGGGTGGATGAGAGTCGCCGTGACACCTCTCACACGGTTTGACAGCTCCTAGTAAATCGTGTCGTTCTCGGGTTAAACGAGTCACGTAGCCCAGTGTTTGTCAAGCGCGTTTTTGAACGCATTCACGGATTCAGAGCCGACTACCGCAGCCGGTAAGTTGCTCCAGACCCGCGAGATTGTGATCAGGATGAAGTGCTGCGCCATAGTTGTAGCGAAACGTTTTTCCACGAGTTTTGCCCCGTTGTTTCGGGTATGAATGTTATGGCCCCTGTCGAAGAGGCCAGCAGAACTCACGTTGTCGAGTCCCTTCAGATATTTGGAGGTTTCAATGAGCTGGCCCCTCAGCCTTCGTTGCTCAAGGGTGATGAGGCCAAGCTCTTTAAGCCTATCCTCGTAGCTGCGGGATGAGCTTAGTTGCACGATGCTGGATTCGTTCCAGTTTGGCTATGTCCCCCCTCATGGGTTGAGACCAAAATTGGACTGCACTCTCGAGGTTGGGACGGACGAGGGACGTGTACAACGGCAATACAATGTCCTTTGATTTGCAGAGGAAGTTACGGGAGATGTAACCAAGGTTACGGTTAGCTATCTAGTAACTTTCTTCGACCTGCGCGTTCCATTTCATATCTTTCGAAATGAGGACACCCAAGTCTCGCTGCTGGTCAACAGTTGCAAGATCGCTTGCTGCCATCGTGTGGTTGAAGTTGGCATTGCGACACCCCATGTGCATAACTGTACATTTTGCAACATTGAAGGGCATCTGCCACGCTTCCGACCATTGGACGAGTTTTTCGAGATCTTGTTGAATCTCAACTCTGTCTCTCTCCCTCCATGCTGCATGGCAGAGCTTTGTGTCGTCGGCAAATTTCGATACCTTGGACAGAAGCCCCGCATCCATGTCGTTTACATAGATGAGGAAGAGGATAGGACCCAGGACACTGCCCTGGGGCACCCCAGAGGTAACAGGGGCCCACTCGGACGAAGCCTGGCCGATGCTGACTCATTGCTTGCGTCCTGTTAGCCAGGCGCGCAGCCAGCGGCGTACGTTGCCACCAATGCCGAGTGCAGAGATTTTGTGTAAGTCTCTTGTGCGGCACCTTGTTGAAGGCTTTTTGGAAGTCTAGGTAGATGACATCCACTGCCTTACGGCGGTCGTACACGTTAGTCACCTCATTGAAGAAGTCCAGCAGATTCGTCAGACAACTCCTCTTACGACGGAAGCCGTGCTGAGTGTCATGAATGAGTCCCTTGTCTTTCTGATGATCGACGAGATGATTTCGTATCAATCGCCCGATGGTTTTGTACACGATCGACGTCAAGCTGATCGGTCGATGGGCGATTGTCGGTCACCATTTCTCGAAGATTGCCATGACATTGGCAACTCTCCAGTCTTCGGGGACCTCGCCACTCGTCATCGATAAGTTGAAGATGTGGGTTATGAATCCGCCAATTGTTCTCGAGTTTCCTTGAGAACTCTTGGGTGGTGTCCATCGGGACCAATCGATTTGTAAATGTCCAGTTCCTCAAGTTGTTTGAAAACTTCCTCTCTTGTGGACGCGATGTCGTTGAGACTGACTTCCCCAGCGTATACAGTATTTCGTTCGTAGCCGGGACTCTCAACTGTGCACACTAAACAGAAGAAGCTATTCAGGACACTGGCCATGTCCTCAGGTGACGTTCTGAGGACACCATCTTCATCCATTAGTGGACCAACTGAGTCCCTAGCTATTCTACGCTCATTGACGTGGCGATAGAAATCCTTTGGGTTCTCTCTGGCGTTATCCGCAATATTTTTCTCTTTCGTGCGCTTAGAGGATCTTGCTACTCTAGTGGCTGTCCTACACGTCAGGCGGTGCAGTTCTGACGCCTCTTCGGTGTTATCCCTCATTCGTTGCGCATTTAGTTCATCGCGACGATTCAAGGCTATTGCAACTTCGACGTTCCACCAAGGGGGCATGATCCTTTGAGCGGGATCAATTGTCCTCAAGGGTATACATCGGTCGCTTACCTCGCGAACTCTCTCATTGAGGATACGTCAGCAAGCGTCCACCGTACCGTCTTCGAGTTGTTCGATTTAGTTAAACGCTCTTAGTTATTCTCTCATCCACTGGAAGTCTGCTCGCGCGAAATTGGGGCGGCGTATAGCTCCCTGGAGGGCTGGACAGGGCACTTTGATGGTGAATTCCACCGTGTTGTGGTCAGCACCTCCCAGTTTGTTACCAACAAGGGTGTTGCCCACCTAGCGCTCCTCAGTTGACATGACTAGGTCCAGTATGTTGTTCCCCCGGGTTGGTTCACGAACATACTGGGTCATGCCGTTTTCGGCGATAAATTCCGTCAGTTCATTGCCTGGGGCCTATCAAGTTAGGCTCACCCAGTCAATATAAGGGAGGTTGAAGTCGCCAAAGATGATAGTCTCGTGATTATTTGAGACTATTTTTCCAGCTTCTCATAGAGCTGGGCATCTTGTTCCGCAAGAATGGCGCTTTTGCGGTACACCAATGCCAGCTTCAATGTCGTATTGGCCACTTTAATTTCTGCGTTGCGTATTTCGCAAGAAACTGTGGCCAGCGTTGCTCTAAGAAATGGATGCAGTATCTCCTTTTTGTACAACACAGACCTGCGTCCTCCTTTATTAGGGGTGGGTTTGTCCACGCTGAAAATTTTGTAGTCTGGTAGCATTAACTCTGCTGCCAGGTTTCTTCTCTGGAGATCGAGCCATGTTTCGTTTATGCCAACGACATCAAACGAATACAGGGTCACCAGTCGTCTCAGTTCGTCGAACTTAGGAGCATAGGACTGCGCGTTACAGAAGAAGACCTTAAGACAGTGCGTGTCTCGGTCTTCGAAATCTTCATCATTGGGCGGCTGTGGACCAGAATCTTGACCATCCTTAGAATTGCTTTCTTGTGAGCCCAGTAACGCATCTACCGTGCCCGCAGCTTTTTCCTCTTGGAGCGACTGATCGACGGTCATCGCTTCCATCCAGGAATCTGCTGCGGGCACGGGGCCCTCTAGGTAGGGTTCCCTGCAGCCAAAACTGGACCGTTTAAAGCACGCTGGACCCCTAACTTTTGGGCATAGTATTTTTAGCGCTTAGATGGAGCAGTCGGTCAAGTCGGGCATTTCCTACATCATTCAGGTGTAGACCGTCTCTTAGAAACAGAGCGGGCCTCTCCCGAAAGTCATCAAACAAGTTGATGAAGAATACTCCATCGGACTTACAAATGGTCTCGAGGGCTCGATTTGTGTAGGTTAACTTACTATACAGTTCGTCATCATCATTCATTCGCGGTAAGATGGATGTGATGGCAAATCGATCCGTTTTTGCCTTGAGGTTAGAAATCATCTGCCTATACTTGGCTAGCAGATCTTCCGACTTTGTCCTTTTAAGATCATTGGTGCCTACATGGCCGATGATGAGTGTCTCCAGGCTGGAAATTACAACCTCAGCAAGGGCACCTCTGATCTTTTCAATCGTGGCACCGAGTTTGCAAATAACCCGTCTCTTTGCCTTACACCTATGAGCAAATTCAACCGCCTGGTGTCGTACGATAGAGTCACCTAGGACAAGTGTCTCAATTTCGCCGTCCAGGTACGTGAACCTCCCAAAAGTGTTCCGCGTTGGCATCACAAACGCGAGCCGGTTCACGAAGGTGAACCGGTTCTGGACCTGCTGAAATCCATCCGAATCTACGCCGCCCCGTCGAGGTTGGGTGAGGTTTCGGCCCGTGGTTGTCTTGGTCCGAGGTATCAGCTTAGACCCAGTTTTCAGTTTCCGGGCAGCCGAAGACCTCGTGGCCTGGCGGGAAATATGTACCCCGGGTTTGGGTTTAGGGGTGTGAGCGAGTTGCAAGCTCACATTCAGCACCGGCAGACCTGATATGGGTTTAGGGGTGGATGCGCGCTGCCGTTGCAGACTCTTACCCAGGACGTCACGGTAGGAAGTCAGAGCAAGACCACCAAGACTCCCCCGTGATCCAACGGGGTCCCTTCGGTCAATCCTCTCCCGGGATGCCTCTCCGTCCAGCTGTAAAGCATGGACCACCAACACGTCAACTTTTACTAGTTTTCTCGTCTGTTCCGCCAGGCTCTTACTAGCCTTCTCCATATCAGAACGTAGGCTTCTACTGAGGTCTGCAGCAAAGCTCTCTAAATGACGCTTACTAACAAGGTCCTCTTGGACCTTACGTACCTCGTCTCTCACCTCCGCTACAGACTCCCAAGTCCTGCCGATCTCCTTTTTCATCTCCACATACTCACCGGCGACAGTGCACAGCTGCTCCTCGAGGACAAAGACCTTCCCCGCAAGGATCCCGTTCTCTCCGCCGCAGGCTCTGGAAGGTCACCAGGACATAGTCGAGACTGGCATCAAGCTCGCAGAGCCGGCAGACGAGGACTCCCGCGAGGTCCCTGATGACGCTCCTGCTCATCCTGGCGAGGCAGACCGAGCAGTCGGCCAGAGTCGGAGGCACCCTCAAACGTCGTCTGGGGTAATCTTCACTCTTCCAGCTGGCGCGCGCACTCACTCAGCTTACTAGTTTCAATTTAGTTTAGTTTATTAATTAGCACACTTAGCACAGTAAATATTCACACTTGTCACCGAAAACAAAGACATCAAAATTGTCGGTTAGTATACGGCACGGGAACAAACGATTTATACAGTCTTGCGTAAAATATTTTTTCAGACACTTTGCCCAAGACGGGCAGGACTGATATTGGGCGATAATTTTGATGTCGGGCTTGCTCTTATCCTTATAAATTGGACAAATTTTCGCAATTTTGCGGGCATCAGAAGAAATTAATTGCGTGAGTGACTTATTGATAAGTTGGGTCAAGTGAACTACAATAGTCCCAGACATAGCTTTAATGACATTGGTTGGGATGTTGTCCAAGCCAGTGCTGCAAATGTTTTTTAAACCAATCACGAATACTTTTACTTCGTTTGGGTCGGTGGGGTAAAGATTGACTGTAAAGAAATTGCACTTTCTAATCAATGTTCAAAAGGGATGTTGATGCTAATAATTGATTCACTTAGAGTATTAGGAATACTATTGAAGTAATTATTGAAGGCATTCGAAATCGTTTGTGGATCAGTGATGACTTCATCAATAATGATAATTGAATTCGATTTTTTTTCTTATTTTCTAGAAGGTTATTAATTATTGTCTAGACTTTCTTACTATTACCTTGAGAGGTCTCAATCAGATTTTGGGTATAGTTTTCACGAGCAATATCAGTCAGTTTGTGAACGCATTTTTGTATTGTTTAAATTCACCTCCACCAGTGATGGAATGACTTTTGTACCTACGGTAGAGTCTGTCCTTCTCTTTTTGTAAAGTGAAACCTGCGCCATCCACGGATTGTTGGCTTGTATGTGGATGAGCTCTTTTGTTATAAGCGAGAAAAGCAACCTCGAACAGTTCAATTAATATGCTTTGTAACTGCGTGAAAGCATCATTTGAGTTTACTGGAGATAGCATCTCATTAAAGTCTGAAGCTCTCAGCGCCTCCCTAAAGTACTTACGACGGGTAATTATAGTCGGATTATAATATTCGAGAGAATTCAGTTTTTCAATTAAAATTGGGTAATGGACGGAGACATCGGAAATTATCTCAGATGCACGAGTTACGCTGTTAACATTGTTGGTAAAAATTGTATCCATTACAGTTGCATATCCAGCAGCTGTTCGCGTTGTTTTAGTAATTAATGGGTACAAACCATGTGAAGGGAAATTATTACAATAGTCGACTACTGAATCTGATCTTGATATGGAAGCAAATTTACGTTGAAATCATACATAATATACACTTTATTACTATGTACATCAAGGCCATTGAAAAATTCATTTATCTCTAGCGAAGACTTGTCTCCCGAAATTTCAGAGATTCTACGGTAAACCATACCTATTGTTTTAACTTCATTATAACAATAAATGTCAGAAAAATACTCTCAATTCCTGGCCTAATGAGAGAGTTCAGGTCTCGGTACAACAGTTAGTCTGTCTTTTATAAATGAACAAACACCTCCCTTATTACTCATGTTATTGTTTGAATACAAATTGTAAACTGATAAATTATATAAGTCCTGTAGTTCATTCGTCCGTTTGGTTTCGCAGAGTCCTAGAACAGTAAGGGCAAAATGATCTGTCATATTTATTTGTAGGTTAAGAAGGTTATCTTTCAACCTTGCAACATATAATGCCATGCAGGTAAAATATTTCCTTAATAAAGTTGAATAGCGAGGGAACTCATCCCCAGGAGTTATTTGACACTCGAGAATATTCGGTCTCATTTGAAAATCTGGATCGTTTTCGTGGGGAACATTGTTGAAATGATTTTCAATTTCGTGCATAGCACGGTCAAAGAAATCAATACTGTTCACGTGTTCCTCCATTTAGTATTCATAGCTGTTGATAGAAGTTCGTTGGGTTGTTTGTTTATTTACAAATATGTTGCAATTATTTTTTGTTATAATCGTATCCTGACCCGAAAAAAATACAACGTTGCGAGCACGCATCAATTTATAATATTTGAGGACATATAAGGGAGAATGTTGCCAGAGAGAAAGTTGTTGATGTTGTTTACAGTCATATTCAAGTACGGTAACACTGAGAATCTAATCCGTATTCTTTTTTTGTGCAAATGCAACAATTCGAGTATGAAACTCACTGCAAGAGTTGGATTTAAGAATATATTGTAGATCTAAACAGATAAAACTCAACCGCTGAAAGCTTGCCATAAATAAAATATGATTTAATGATCATCAATACAGTCATTACTAATAGCTGCTTTAGACATAATGAAGTTGCTCGGGACTGGATAAGTCATAACTCTTCTTCCTCATACTCATGTGTTTTGATATTAATAAGCGCACTGCGTCATGGTTTGACCAACTCATTTGTACCATCGCCACAGATCAGCCTGGCTGGTGATGCCTGTCCCGAGATGGTGTTGTCGCTCTTTTCCTCTTCTCCTTTTCTCCACTGTCAACTGTTGAAGAAAATCCCACTGGTTGCGGCTAGCTGGCGGAGTGACATCTTTCGCTGCTGGCCCTTCTACCTTTGACGCAGTTGACTCCGCTCTTCGTCAGCTGATTACCCAAATGGGAAGGTGTGGAGACGCAGTTGAGGCCGCTTGCCTTTCCACTGGCGACCGTAGACCATTGCTCATTGTGGTCCACTTGTTGGTGTTGGTGATTCACTTGTTCTGAATTCGTTGGCTGTTTTTGATTGATTAACCTTTGAGGTTGTTCTGTGAGTTGTCGCACAGGAGGCTAACGTTTTAGTAGCTGATTGCTTGCCTTGTTAGTTCTGCTGCCATTTGAGTTATTGCCACTGTTGATGCTCTGAGGGTCCTCGTTTTGAATCTTGTTCTGATTGCGTTTAGGACTCTGTTGCTGATGTTGAAGGGCTGGAAAATCCTCACTTGACCCTTACATTTAAATTACGGACCCTCAAAATAAACCGTCTGATATTGAGTTTTCCATTTGTTTCTGTCTTTCAAGGCATGTTTTTTTTGACAGACATCATCCTGGAATTCGAACCTTTTTTGCAGTGACTGAGTTCACGGGCTGATCTCAGAATGTTGTTTCGGTCCTTTTCTGAGGTCAGGGTCGCAATACTGGACGGGACTGGACCAATTGATTGTGTGACGCCGCTCACCAACTCGGAAAGCGTTTATGGAACTGCACCATGCACCAGTGTGCTTGATAAATCTGTCTACGGTAACTTGCAACTGCTCACCATTTTCACTTTCACTTTCTTTAAGGTTAACTATCCTGATGTTTTATCTGCGACTTTTGTTGTCGAGCATATCAACTCTATTCCGTGTTACACCACAGTCGTCTTCAATACTCTGGAGTCGTTTCAGTACATTTAATTGTGATACACAGAATTTTTCAAACACAGCAATTTGTTTGTATAGATATTCAAGAGATGTTATTGCTTCATCGTGATTTTCTGCGAATCGGTGATCGTGCTTTCACTTTTTTGCAGGAAAAACAGACAGTTGTTACGCAAATTTTCCAGATGAGTTTTCGTATTGCAATTGGAATTTTTTCCTGACTTGGTCATGACCGGCGTGAAACTGCACTTACTGTGACTGTTGATGAAATGAAGGAGGGGAGGGGGAGAATAGGGGTGAGGCTTGGCATGTTGGCTTAATGAGGCACAAAGCACTAGGTTTGGTCGAGCTTTTTCAAGTTAGCTCGCTTCCCGACTGTAAAGGGTAGGGCCGGGCAGAGGCCTAGCCGCAAAGTTTCACCGTTACACTGTTTGAATAAAAATGGGCCTGCTTAGTCCATCACAAACACATAGTCGCACACACTTCGCTTGCACTGGTGGGATTATTCAAATTTCACGATAGCTGATTCAACATTTGCCGTGTATAATATTCAACACTATTTATTTCACGCAGATGAGGCAACTAGTCACACCACCTTACCCCACCGTGCTGCCAGCCAAGGTTTGTTTTCGATAAATATAGGTTTTATAAGACCACCGGCATTGATAAATGTTTCCATGCGCAATGGAAAGTCAGTCCACATCTTTACTGTTTGTTCATGGTATTCCTATTTGTGGTTCATGTATTGGTAGACAAATAACAGCTGCTTTGCAACACTACATTGTAAACACTTTGATTATCACCAAATAACCAAATTATTCGAAAATAACATCACTTTCTATCAGCAGTGTCCTGCCACGATCTTCAGAAATGATGCAAAATTTCCCTGAAATGAAAGCGGTGTCTCTGGAAGTACCCTGTGAAATTGGGAAATGTTCACGGTGTGCAGCTGACAAGTGTCATAGCTTCCCCGCAAAAAATGTTTGATTACTTAAGTTTCAAGTAAATAGTTGGAGGTAGGAGCCATGGGAAATGTTCCACCAAAAACAGAGCTGGACTGCGGAGGTAGGCTAGAAGGGAGTAGGTGCTTTTGTACCGCTAATTGATAGTCTGTGGTGGGTTGGCTATGCGTTATAAACTTCTGGCGAGTAAAATGTTTGGGTGCTGCATAATTCGTCTTTCAAATGTGACACTCGCTCATGAACGACCAATCAACATTTTCTCTTGAGGTACAGAATGAAGTAAACACCACTGCTTAGAAAATAAAATATTTTTCGTCGCTTTCAAAAGTTCAACCAACAGAAACTGACTAGAATTGAATTAAGCCTCACGATACTCTTATTAATGTCATGTGATGCCAATTCTCGAGCTAACATTTGGCGTGATATGACCGAGCAGATAACGATGTCGTGGTTATCATTTGACGTCATATGACCGTGTGGATTACGATGTCGTGGCTAGGCATCATTTGACGCTATGTGACCGTGTGGATCACGATGTCGTGGCTTGGCCTCATTTGACGT
Source organism: Gammarus roeselii (assembly GCA_016164225.1). Lineage (NCBI taxonomy): Eukaryota > Metazoa > Arthropoda > Malacostraca > Amphipoda > Gammaridae > Gammarus > Gammarus roeselii. The sequence goes on along the minus strand of SDVV010014359.1, from coordinate 4,549 downwards.
GATATGACCGTGCGGATCACGATATCGTGGCTAGGCATCATTTGACGTGATATGACCGTGCAGATCGCGATGTCGTGGCTAGGTATCATTTGACGTTATATGACCGTGCAGAAAACGATGTCGTGGCTAGGCATCATTTGACGTGATATGATCGTGCAGATCGCGATGTCGTGGCTAGGCATCATTTGATGTGATATAACGTGCGGATCACGATATCACGGCTAGGCATCATTTGACGTGATATGACCGTGCGGATCACGATGTCGTGGCTAGGCATCATTTGACGTGATATGATCGTGCGGATCGCGATGTCGTGGCTAGGCATCATTTGACATGGCATGACCGTGCGGATCACGATGTCGTGGCTAGGCAAGGCCATCAACAGTTCGAGGCCAGGGTGTCGTTTGGACTTCATCACGCTCGTAGGCCTAATAAAGAATGGAACAGATGCAGATAATTCGTCATTTCGCAGCGAAATCATTATTATTTTCACATAATGAGTCCACGAATGATCATACGTGACCACAGAGTCATCCGTTTATGAAAAATATTACTCTTGATCCCCGAAGTTAATACCTGGTGCTTAAAAAAAACAAAAATACATGTGACCAATAGCCGTATCTAACCGTTTATTCTCGCGAATTCGCATCATGCTTCAGAAGAACTGTTTCAAATAAAATATCAAATTCAATGTGCTGCTATCGAGAACAGTAGTGAGAGGCTGTTGGATGTGTGGGTGTTGAGAGGGGAGAGGGAGGAGTGTCTGACCATCTGCTGGTGGAAGGTAGATTAAGAGTGGGAGGAGGAAGAGAAGCAGTGACAGTGAGTGGACTGAATGTAAGAAGTAGAGCTGAGGAGTGGTTGCAGGTGAAGTTGGTGGTGGCTCATGAAAGCTACAAAAAGAGGAGAAACGAGGTGAAGTGGGTGGTGAGGAGAGCCAAAAGGGACGGTTGTGCCAGAATTTTGAGGAGAACAAAAATATGTTCTGGAAAGAGGTGAAAAGGGTAAGAAAGGGAGAGACCGGAAAAGAGGAAGTGGTGAAAGATGAAAATGGCCAGTTGTTGTTGGAAAGTGGTGATGTACGGAAGAGGTGGGCTGAGTATTTCGATGAGTTGTTGAATGTTGAGGATGACAGAAAGGCTGACATTGTTGCTGTGAGTGTTGGTGCTCGGATGCCAGTTTTGGGAGAAAGACTTGTGGCGGACATTACCAGGGAAGAGGTGCAGGAAGCGGTGGATGTGATGAAAGGAGGGAAAGCCCCTGGTTTGGATGGCGTTGCGACCGAGTGCCTGAAGAAGGGTGGAGTAACGATTGTCGAATGGTTGGTAAGGTTACTGAACTTGTGTTTTGTGGCAGGCGTGGTACCGATTGAGTGGCGCAATGCCTGCATTGTTCCGCTATATAAGGTCTAAGGAGATAAAAATGAATGCCGCTATGATCAGCCTCCGCTAGCACATATATTTGGAACAATGTCTACCCAAACATTACAATAAAGATTGAGTTTGTGTCTGCCCGAGAAACAGTGTAGGCCTTAGGCCTGTTAACCCTAGTTTAAATTACATGGTGAAATCCCTAGCCTAGCATATTTTCGATTCCCCTCCAAAGTGTTTTTTGAAACAAAGCAGTTGTCACCATGTTGCATTACATGACCAAGAGACGATGATTAGTGTAGTGCCATTTGGGGACATCCTGTTAAACTCGACTATTCAGCATCGTGTGGCCGGTATCCAATAATGTAGAGAGTTAGTGTCAAGCTCAGGGTTACCCTAAAGATAACAGATAGATGGGAGGAGCCAATAAAATTCGTTAACGGCTTAAATTGGTGTCTATGCCAATGAGAGTCAAGGTATTAGGAAGCCACGCCCCTTGAGAGTGACCAAATTTAGAGTGGTTCCCTTATTGGAGGATCATTTCATGTACATAAACAAGGCCCTCCCATATTATTTTAGAAGTGCAGGGATAAATTGTATGGGACCACACATTTCATAACAGAGCAGCTCGGGTGAAGGTAAGCTTGATTAGAACAGCGATCGAACACTCGGTGTGATACTTTGATGGTATTATAATCTCATATTTAGATGCATGTAATATTGCCCTTCATTGTTTATATGCGTTCCATAGGTTGTTAGTAACTGTGTGATATTTTTGATGTATCCAATAGTATACGTTCATACTTAGATGCGTGTAAAAATTCCTCAGTATTTATGTCCCATGTTTTGTATCTCCTACAGGTTTTTTTTTTCCTCTTCGCTGCGCTCCCTTTTTTGAAACACTTCTCATTTTTGCTGTTCATTTACACTTTTGTTCCGTTATGTCTGTTTATATCACAATCAGTGATCGTGCTCGATCGAGAGTTAACCTGTTGACCTGATACTTTGTTTTAATTCAAAACCATATTATAAAATAACTTGTTATCATTTGGAACCTTCGCACCTTTTACTTGATTTTAACAATTGTAAATAGAATCTCATAACACTGCAACTCGAGAGGTATCAGTCTGTTATGTGTGGTTGGTAAGTTGTACGGGAGAGTGCTGATCAAAAGGAATAGAGACTGTATAGACTGCGCAATTGGAGAGGAACAGTGTGGCTTTGGCAGTGGTAGAAGGTACGTCGATCAGATTTTTGCAGTGAGACAGGTCTGTGAGAAGTACCTTGCCAAAGGAAAAGATGTGTTCTGGGCCTTCATGGATCTGGAGAAGGCATACGACAGGATTGACAGAAAAGCGCTGTAAAGGGTGTTGCGTTTGTATGGAGTGAGCGGACATCTGTTGAAAGCGGTACAGAGTTTCTATGTTGGCAGCCGAGCATGTGTCAGAGGGGGAAGCGAGGTGAGTGATTGGTTCACAGTGAAAGTGGGTCTGAGACAAGGCTGCGTGTTGTCTCCCCGGCTGTTCAACCTCTATATGGATGGAATGGTCATGGATGAGAACGCGAGTGTGCTGGGGTCGTGGCTTGAAACTGTTAGAAGCGAATGGGCGGAGTTGGCAGTTGAGCCAGTTGCTATTTGCTGATGATACAGAGGAGAAGCTATGTAGGCTAGTGTCTGATTTGGGTAGAGTGTGTGAGAGGAGGAAGTTTCGAGAGAACGTGGGTAAAAGGAAAGTGATGAGATACTCGAGAACTGTCGATGCGAGCAAAATAAGTGTCCTCTTAAATGGAGAGTTGTTGGAAGAAGTTCAGTGTTTTAAGTATCTGGGCTCCCATGTGGAGATAACTGTACTAGTGGAAACTGAAGTGAAGGCGCGAGTGGAATAGGGGTGTAAAGTGTTGGCTGCACTGCACTGAAGAGTGTAATGAGCTGTAGGACGTTGGGGATAGAAACAAAGAGAGGGCTGTATGAGGGTGTTGTTGTCGTCCCAACTGCGCTCTACGGAGTTGAGACTTTGGGGGGAGTGTGGGAAGAGGAGAGAAGAAGGTTGAATGTTTTCGAGATGAAATGTCTGAGGAGAATGGCTAGAGTAACGCTAAGAGACCGGATCACCAACGACGTGGTTCGAATCAAAACAGGGATGGTGAAGAAATTGGCGGACAGAGTGGATTCGCGTGTTCTGAGATGGTTCAGGCACATGGAGAGGATGGATGAAGGAATATTGGTGAAAAGGGTGATGAATGCGTAGGCGAGTGGTCACAGGCCTATAGGCAGACCGTAGTTTGGGTGGATGGATGGAGTGAAGCAGACGTTAGGAAGGAGAGACATGAATGTGGAGGTAGCGAGAAAGCGTGCAATGAACAGGCGTGAGTGGAGAATGGTTGTGAATGGTTGATTTGACGCTGCTTTGTTGCGCTTTCCCGCCCTTGGCATCCCGCTGTCGAGATGGTCGTGGTTGGGGGGAGGGGCCCGGCCATTGTGACGCTGCGGAGGTAAACCAGTGAAAACTGTAGGGCCCTGCTGCTGACAACGAATCCTCGGACTACACTCGTGACCTTGAGTGTATGTAGCGGGGGTACCGCTCAGACCCTTTAGCACAAAAGGGCTAAGTTGTGTGAGTGTGAACGTATGAGGGTATGATGTGGGCCTTGCCGTCAGCCACCCCCCTTTCTGGGGGATGCGGCCTAGTGTCTGTCTGTCTGTATCTAATAACCGTTGTTTATTGTCAGGTTAGGTTGTTGAACAAATATATTTACTGAGATGAAGTATTGAAGTCATGAATTAACGTTATGAAGTAACCAATTTAGTATGTGATGATAGTTCAGCAATAAATTTTTCAATTGGCGATGGAGTTAATTAGTCGGAACTGCCCAACAGAGAAGAGGTACAATTACCGTTCGTACAGTATATATAATTCGTTTCGTTTAATGACGTATAATTGTAGAGATACGTAAGTAATTAAATGTGCCCATACACCGTATACAGTGATGTATCTACAAACACATTCACAGTTCTGTGCATTGTATACACATACATTTGTTATGGTTAATATATATGTAAATATATATTGATATACAATAAATTATAACATCTTTTACAATTTTAATTTACGAATGTTGACGTTGATATCTTGGTTCTATATAACGGAGTTAATATATGCAAGGAGTATCTATATATA
>SDVV010014358.1:0-14826 GCA_016164225.1 Gammarus roeselii | reverse complement strand
ATATATGGAACTGTAAAACATTGAAGGAATTGGGAGGAAATCTGTGTCATTGTTTCAATCTAGGATGAAATGATAGGTTCAACAGGCCTATTTTGAACTTAAAAGTCAACCTTATAGAATATATTAATGTTATCAAATCAACTTCAGTTATCAATCTACCAATGATGGCCCCAGAGCATCTTGTTTAGAGAACTTTGCAGGACTATTGCTTCTTCAATCCATTGTTCATTCATGCGAGCGGTTGTGGGCCCACCGCAAACATCGTGGCGGTTCAACGAGCTGTAAAAGTTTTGAATATCTATTAAATAGCTATAATTCAAATAAGTTTTTGATCTTTTCCTCAGTTTATTGATTTTTTTTAAGCGTAATTTCAAATTACATCAAAGTCAGGAAACATTTTTGGTACAATATTGTAGTTCTCCTACAATTGATTCAAAATTTAGTATAGTAATATTTTGTCCACAGATTTCCGCTAACACCGACACGAGAAATAATGATCTCAATGTGGAAATACCAGACCAAAAAATAACACGGATATCACTTATTTCTGATGGTAGAAGGATTTAACCTCTGATATGGATTTCAAATTCAAATCAAAAGTAATACGAATATAAACTAATACAACATGTTCAAAAGTTACCATCAGTTATGCTGTCAGCATGGAAGTATCATTACCTCTCTATATAATATTCATCAATAGTCTCGATAGTAACGTACTCTCAAACATTAACAAGTTTGCAGACAATACTAAGCTTGGAGGAAAAGTGCAAACTGAACTAGAGTCAGCAGATCCAACAAGACTTGAACAAAATTGTTGATTGATCAGAAAAGTGGCAAATGAAATTTAATGTAGACAAATGCAAAGTTATGCATATAGGTCCTCATAACCCCAAACACGAATATTCAATGTCTGGAAAGAAACTCATTCCCGTCCCCGAAGAGAGAGATTTAGGTGTCATCATTAGTAACGACTTAAAAAGCAGCAAGCAATGCAACGATGCTGCCAAGAAGGGCAAAAAAATGCTAGGTATTATATCACGCACTATCTCGTACAAGAACCAAGACAGTATGCTCAAGTTATTTAATGCATTTGTTAGACCGCATCTCGAGTAAGAAGTTCAATTCTGGTCTCCATACCTTAGAAAAGACGTTGCTAAACTTGAGAAGGTTCAACGTTGAGCTACCAAACTCATCCCCTCGCTGCGGAATGAACCGTACGAAGACAGGCTTCGTGAACTCAATCTTTATTCGCTGGAGAAACGTTGAGTCAGAGGCGACATGATAGAAGTGTGGACGATTATGAAAGGTAAGGAAAACGTCGACCGAGCGAGCCTTTTCACTTTAGATACAAACGGAGTGACTAGGAACAATGGATTCAAAATCGTTGGGAAACGTTTCTCACTCAACATCACGTGCAATTTTTTCACGTATAGAGTTGTCGAAGATTGGAACAAACTTTGCAGCGGAGGTTGTAAACAGCAATACAATCGAAACGTTTAAGTCGCGGCTCGATAAGTTCTACATAAATCGCCGATAAATAGCTAAACCGTTCCGTTTCCTGTTGTTATAAATAAAAACAGAAATAGCACACGAAGCTCTCTTAGACGTTCTACTTTAGAACTAAACCTCTTGCTATCAAAAGGCAACCTAGTTTAGGCCAATAGGCCTCTTAGACGTTCTACCCCAGAACTAACCTTCTTGCTATCAAAAAGCAACCTAGTTTGGACCAATAGGCCTGTTGTTGACTCCCTACACTTTTAAACACTTGTAAACACAATCAACAGCAACTGCTTGGACGGTCGAGTAGAACACGCAGTTGGCTGAATGTCTGAATTTGCTAATAAAAACATATACGTTTGTATGAAATGACAGCAGTAACATTTTTATTCGACCTATGATAGTAAAGCAATAAAAAACACACCAATGAGATCAATGGATGAGTGTTGAAGCTTCGTCACGCGCCATCGTCAATTTCAGTTTAAAAGGTCTGTGCCAAGGAGGTTGGATAGATGGAGGCAGCTCAGCCGCTCTGAAGTGAAGCATGGCTGGACTGGCTGACGGCTGGCTGAAAGCCAGTTAATTAATAAATAAATGAATAAATAAATAAATAAGTTTATTTATACACAGATGGTATGTTCTTCGTTTGAAACAAAAAAATATACATAGTAAATCTACAATAGGTTAAAGGACAACCTGAACTTGTAACTAAGTAGTTGGAGCTATGTGCGAGCGGTAGGGAGCCATTTTACTATCTAGCTGGACATACTAACACGACTATTGCCTGAACATGTCATGACAACAGAGCTATAAGGGTAAGTCTTAATGTACACTATAAATACGAACTGTATCCTGTTGACATAAGGTTGTTGCGATTTGACAAGGGGATCGTACATATGACAATCAGTTAGAGTGAGAATTGCTATTTCAGCAGTACAGCGCCTAATTTATTGAGCAGCAAAGAATGCGACGGTACGAGTGGGTCTATGGGTGACAGAAGTCACTGTCAAAAAAAGCGGAGGATGTATCAATATTGTAATATAATCAACTTAAAAAGGTTTCTTCGTACACGAGTGGTGTGTTATGTCGTGGAACATTTAGCTCCCTAACGTGTCACGACGAAAGAGCTATCAAGGTAGGTTTGAGTTGCACAATAAGTTTGCATTATATCCTAATGAGATAGGGTGTTGCCATTTGACCTTGGAATCTTTTGCATAGTAATTAGAATGAATTCTATAGTTCAAACCCACAGCCCAATTAATTGAACAGCAAAGAGTGTGACGGCATGGGTGTGTCTATGTGAGTTAGAGAACCACTGGCATAACAAACAACCAATAAATAAATATATTTACATTTGTATGCGTTCATTCACAAACTGGTGTGATGACTTTTGTGGCACGGTAACAAAGTGCATACTTGCACACGGAAAAGCATATATATCTAGGTAACATATAAACAGCATAAACAGATGCACAAATACAAGTAAAAAGGCTATTGAACAAAAAAATAAAAAAATATGCGCAAACAGTCTGGAGTGCGTGTATTGAGAGGCGGGACCATCAGGTCGGATTAGGTGTCAATGCAGAGTCCATCACTGCGTGAGGTCGCTGTCCCTGGCGCTAAATTCTTTTATAGCTAACGGCAGATTAGCCCCTTTTCATCTCCGTCAACTGTCTTATCAGCCACAAGTTATTCCGACTACCTACCTACGGTACCATTTTTTAACAGCAAACAATCATAGCGTTCCTCAGTCACACCAGCCACTGTCATATCTGCCAGGGACATACTGGCGAAAATCTGTTTCAGCCCACGTCAGAATCAGTTACGAGTCGTACCATTTTACTGCTTATCACTTTATTGAAACTTTTCCTACCCAACCTAACCTAATCTAGGGTACGTGTTACTAACCCGCGGGGCAAAGATACGTATTTCTAACCCGCGGGGCAAACAAACGTATTCTTCTAGGGTACGTAATGCCGTTTTTTAGCGTTTTTTTTATTGAAGTTTCATTTAAGTGATAACCTGTAGGTTGGCACGCCTGTGATGAAAGATTTTTAGCGGTTATGACAATGCCCGGCCATGACAGTGAGGTGAAGTAAAGTGGCGATGGAGCGCGTGTGCGGAAATAATTTTAGCGCCTGGGCTCCCACTGCGTGTATGCGGTCTTTATTCATATCGTCCGCCAGGTACAAGTGTCAAAGGGTCTTAGTGTGTGGATGGGCCTATGTGAGTTGGGGAGCTCATATACAGATGGAATGGCATTATGGTACCGCCATAAGTCTATACACAGACATACACACATTTAAGATTCATATGAGGATGGATATACAAATTTGAAGTACATTGATGATGGGTGCGCAAATTTTAAATACATATGATGATGGATCAGGACCTTATGGCGTTCATCACATCGTGTTACCGAGTGAGTGAACTTGTGAGTGACCGGTACTGAACATCTAACTTTTTACTGAGCAAGAGTGTCACCTTTTCCGAGACATGGCGAGAAACCGGAGAAATAGCCAAGTATATCTATATTACATAATAAATGGGCGGTCCATCCTGATGACACATAGCATTGCGATCAGACATTATGTTTTTATGGCGTAATTGGTTGACTATCTGCCTGATACGTTGGGGGGCAAAGGTTGACTGCTTATTTGTGGGTGTGAGTTCGAGGGTTCTGCCATACATGCATGTGTGATCTGGTCAGGGCATATTTTAAGCGACGCTCTGCAAGGAGATCCCTGTCTTTATACGTGACGTTAAATTACACGCTTTGCAGAAATACGAAACAGGTGATAATAATTCTCATTGTGTCTATCGCTATCGGAGATGAAACAGAATCGTGTTAACAGGGTGGTAGTGTCGATGCTCTGAGCGAGCTGGAAAATATAATTTTACGTTGCCAGTTCCGTGTTAATTGTCATAAATTGTTTGACTCTGTCTGCCCCTGCCTGCGTGCAAGCAATAGAGTGGTACATTTCTGCTTGAAAGATACGGTTGCGCTATTCCGAACGTCAACTGGTAGCTTGTTGAAACTTTTTGGACTTGAAATCATGAAAGCTTTGGCCCCAATCTCTGTTCTTCTGAACTCGGTATTAATATTATTTCCATTCCATGTTGATCGTTGATGGGCCGCAGTTCGAGTTGTCAACGCAACACCGTTCGAACAAGAAATCTTGTTCTGAATTTTAAAAACTCGTTTCGCTTTGCTCAGCTCTATTTGTTCCTGGATGTTCAGCCACACGAGTTTTTTTAGAATTGGTGTCACATGATCACTCCTTCCAAAGTTCCCATCGTGAGCTACTTTTGCGGTGAAGTTTAAGCTACGTTGAATGTCCGTGTGTATTGTTTTCGTACACTTTCCCCACATGGTAGGACAGTAGCTTAAATGTGAAAAAATCCGAGCATTGATTACGAGAAGTCTGGACTTGAAGTCGAGTTTTTTCTTCGTTCGACTGAGAAACACTAGTGTACCATACAGTTTGGCAAAGAACTTATCAAAGGTCATTTTGTGATCAAGCCACACTCCCAAGCTTTTGACTTTGTTGTCAAGAGGGATTTATGTGCCCATATAATCAACTTCAAAATTCTCGGGAACTCTTCGTGTATTTGCTTTGCATCCCAGGATAATGCACTGTGTTTTATTTGTAGTAAATTTAGGCTCATTTGAGGAATATCAATCCTTTATGTGGGTCAGCGCTGTTTCTGCATCCTTCTTCAGCTTTTCTAATCCGTTTGCTGGTCTAACGAACCACAATTGAACATCGTCTGCGTATAATGTCATTCTGGCGTATTCGAGAGGATTTCCACAGATTATATCGTTGATAAACAGAAGGAAAAGAACCGGTCCGAGAATCTATCCTTTTCCCTCTGACACGACAGAATGGGACCGATGCCTCAGATAGCTTTCAAACCAGAGTGTTTGGATGTTCAGTTGCAGCTTTTTGCAGCAAAATGTCTTGATTTACACTGTCAAATGCTTTTGAGAGGTCCAGCAGCACGAGTATGATAGACTGTCTTCGTCAATAGCTTTATATACGAGTTCGGAGATTTTCAGTGGCGCGTCTGCAGTAGAGGTCTTCCGTTTGTAGGCATACTGACAGTCATTGGTCAGGCTTGCCTTTTCTAGGTGGTCAAAAAGTTGAAGTTCAATGATGTTTTCCAAACTTTTGAAGTTACTGGGAGGAGGTTTATGGGTCTGTGATTTGAAGGGTCGTTTACCTCACCCTTTTTATGGATAGCTTTGATTAGTGCTTGTTTCCAATTTTGAGGGAAGATATTTGTTGCAATGGATGTGTTGATGAGCAGCTGGAGATAAGGCAGAATAATTTCTCACCCGTCCTTGAGGTACTGTAATGCTATTCCGTCGTTCCCACAGGAATTTGTATTTTTGAGAGCATAAATAGCCGTTACAATTTCCAATCTACTTATCGGGCTCGGTGTCCACATTTGGTTCTTCTTGGTGGATGAATCGTTATGAGATGGAATTGTGAACCGAGTTGGCTTATGCGTCACCGGGGTTTCGTGAACCACGTAGGAAGTTTTGTTGTGTTCGTTAATTACCTCTTGTATGAGTGCTTTCCAACGTTAGTGAAAAACTCATTGAATAATTCTGCTATTTCTATAGGGTTATCATACATACATACTCATCGGTACCTTACTTTTGTTCTATACGTTCGGATAACTGGTTTCTGTTTTTCTTTGCATGCATTGATCAGGCAGCTTATTTCTTTGTGGTCGGCCAGAGACTCACAAACGTTGTTGTTCAGGACAGACGGTTGATTGTTCGTGATTATCAGATTGAACAACGAGCGTCTTTCTTTTGTGATTCTAGTTGGCTTCAATGAACTGTTCTGGCTTTAGTCTTTCAATTATTGAGACCAATTTATTTGGTTTTAATTACTTGTCGTTAAAATCACCTAGGAAGTGCATGTTCTTTCTCAAATTAGCTGCTGTCTGGAGATTAGATTCTATGTAGCTGAATGACTGGTTGCTGGCTTTTGGTGGTCTGTAAATAGCTCCAACAATAAAGGATTCGTTTTTTTCTAACATGAACGGTAATTCAAACATCATCAACTTCATCTCCGTTCCCAACCGTTTTCCATGTCTTGGTTATACACTAATTTTTAGCGTAGATGCAGTCGCCGCCTCCTCTCTTACCTCGGTCATCTCTGAACAGTTTGTATCCATCTATCTGAATAAAATTGCTATCCATGTTCGGTACCAGTCATGTCTCAGTGAGACAGAGTATATCAACATCTTCATCAGTCAACACCAGTTTGATCTGGTCTATCTTAGACAGGAGACCCTTTACATGTATGTGTTTCATTTGTAAGTGGTCTTTGTCTTTTAGCAGAGTCTTTCTAACCTCGTCGTCTGCTTCGCAAATAGCGCGAGTGCCGTCTAGTCACATATGCTCGGGCGCCTTACGATGACTATTGCTGCGATCTGTGTTACTTCTGTCGATGGCCACGTTGCTGCCTGTAATGAAGTCCTGTATGTCGGGGACGCTGCCCTGCTCGTCCTGTGCGTAGATGCAAGTGTCAGGTGCATCATACAGAACGGTGAATTTATTAGAGTAGAAATTTCTACCATTTGATATTCTATTTGTATAGGAGGATTTTAAGAATTTATGCATGAGGACAAGTGCACTGTAATGACTCCTTCAGGTGAATTAATACCCTGATACCTGACTGGTTGTTATTTAAGGCTTGATGGACCTTATCGTTGTAATGGCAAAGCCGTCTACCTGAACAATGCCAATCTGATGTACCAGAGCATTGCTCGGCATTGTGGGGATCAAGTCTCCCATAGGTTGATTGTAGTTGCTGTTGTAAAAATACCCTTCCATATATATCTGGTTGGCGTCTTCGTAATCATTTTTGGGAGAAAACCCGAATAGTAGTCCATGTTTGTGTCGGCCTCCTTCAATGCAGCGCTAAGCAACGAGACAATGTCTTGTTTTGGACAATACCCAATTTGTTATTTCCATGATAGGCTAAGAGCGTGTATTAGGCAATAGCCATCTGTGGTAGTTGACATCAATTGCAGTTTCAGGTTATTTAGTACCAAAATAATTTTATTAGTTCTGTGTATATGTGGATTTTTATATCATGTATCCCTGCTGGTTTGTGAGTGGTTGTTGTTTTTCTGGGGAAGGAGGATGGGCGTTAAGTGGGAACTGTTGGTCTGAGGACGATGATTGGGCGTCGATTGGGAGCTTTCTGTGTGGCAAGGATGATGAGGGGTTTTTGATTGTTAGCTCTTCTTATTGGGATGCTGAGGAGGCGCGGATTGGGAGTGTTTGGTGAGGTGATGATGATGAGGGGACGCTGATTGGAAGCTACTGGTGTGAGTATCGAAAAGAGGTGCTGACTGTAAGCTGATTGTGTTGGGATGATGAAGGGTCACTGATTTGGAGTTGTTGGCGTGGAGTTGATGGGGAGACGATGATTAGGAGCTGTTTGTGATTGTGTTTTGCTGATGTGGGGTTGCTGTTCTGGAGTTGTTGTCGATGGTGTGACGAGGAAGTGCTGACATGAAGCTGTAGGTAAAATGATTATTTATGGGTGCTGGTTGGGAACTGTTAGTGTGCGGATGATGAGTGGCCGCTGACTGGGAGCTGTTGGTGTGTGGATGGTGAGATGGCTCTGATTGGTAGTTGTTGATGAATGGGTGATGAGGAGGCACTGATGGGTAGCTGTTGATGTGCGGACGATGAGTTGATGGTATAGGGGTGGTAGTAGCTATAATAGGTACGAAAATGGCATTTTAGAGTTATTTTTGGTGGGCAGGGATGGAGGTCAGCGGCGCAAAACGTGCAATCTAGAGTTAGCGGCGGAAAACGGGTAGGAACCGATTTAGCGCGTGCGTCAGCTAACGTGTGACTCATTCGGATAAATGGATAGCTTTCGAAATATTCGTTAGTTAATAGGTTATATATTTTTATTTACAAATAGGTAATTACATTTCAATGCTACGCATACTGTATTTTCGTTGCATGTCATGTTTCATATATGCCTTGGCAATGCTTGTTCTGTGAATAATTAAGATATTGATAACATACATTTATATGATAATTTTTATTGATAATAAATCTAACAGTTAGATAATAATTTACATGTAGTATAAAAGGTTATGACTCCACACAGTTCCCGCTTGCATGAATGTCGATTTCCGGACACGTTCATGGTGAATTTTTCAACCTTGTTATCATTTCTACGTCGTTCGATATTGATCAATTTAAACGTTGCATAGATTAAATCAGTTTGTCGTTATTTTCTGTGTTTGTTTTGTATCAATGCCCTTCCGCTCTGTTTTACTTACTCCTGCAGTAACTCCTTCATTCATTTTCATCTATTGCGAGCTATCGCACTCATAGAAAAAGATGCCATATAAACAGTAGACTAAAACATTCCTTCAAAGGAGAATCACCCATGAGTATGTTAGACTCACTCGTAGCGATCTGATGCTTGATATTGTATTTTAGGCAATGTTCTGTATTTTTTCCAGTCATTTATCTCCTATGTATATATTATGTATAGGTAGTTGGCGAGTTGATGCTTGTATTTTGGGTTGATGCAGCAGCTTCGGTACGAGAATTTATCTACCCTATAACGCATTATCCAGGTTGAGACAGATATATCGGTGTTCCATTGACGCGGTGTTCCAATAGCGAGAGAACCTGAACGATATTGATTTCTTCTAAGTTATTTCATTGTGTTAGTGTTTTTTGAAATTTTCAATAGGTATCCAATACAGTTATAGTAATTTTCAAGATATTTTCGGGTTTGCATATTCCATATAGCACACTATTCTATGCATAATTGGTCGGTTAGTGCATCATTGTGGTATTCCATATGTATATATGACATTTTGTTACGATTACGCTATGGTTACTTTGGTTGAAGAAATGTTAGTTTAACCCTGTTTTGGACTGAGTTGGAGAGTAATTTTCATCAGATTTTGTATATACTATAGCGTGTTCGTGTAGAAGTATTTCACACCATTTACTATAGGTTCCAGCGTATGTTGCTCGCATAACCTGGTATCTTATTCACGTCAGTTGTTTGGTTGGTTACATGTTTTTTTTCTCGTTCGTCACGATTTTTAATGTATGTTTTGGGTATGGTAGAGAATTGATCTTCTTGCTCTGTTATAACTCGAAAGTTTTAGTATGTGTCTTTCAGTTTTGTATGTTCTCTGTACAGTTTACATCTTCGATGCAAGGTATTGGGTATTTTATACAATATCGGAATAAAAGGAAATATTCCGTTTGTATCTGCAGTGTTGAACACTAATTCAGTTATAAATTAGTTATAAGTTGCATATTGTTCGTGTTTTTATGTATCTTCGTACATCCTGGTAAAATGTTTGACGTGGTTATTATAGATATTGAAGATCCCATTTGTTACAAACTCGGTCGTGTTGTTAGGTTATTGTATGTTTATTGTAGGACCACTCTTCAATATTTAGGAGGAGTTAGAGGTGTCCCATAGGCAAAAGCCCGTTGTGTTTATGACTGCTTGTGTAGGTAGACCGATTAACTATGCTGGATACCATTGTGTATTACATTTTTAGCATAGCAGTAGTATAGCAGAGTAGAGCATCTTATATTTCTATTTTTTATAGTGGTTGTTGTTGATGTTGTATGACTTTTTCACTAAAATCTTATGGATGTATGTTTAAGAGATGTAAGTCCGTACTGCATTTTTGTGGAATTTTGTCATTGAACCCTAACGAGTGTATAGTTTAACGTTTTAGAAGACGATTTACTGGATGGAGGGGTCCTTGTGTAGAGATGGTGTACACTCTCTGGTTGTCATTTGGAGTTCGTCCAAGTTCAACGTGATTTTGTAAGTTCGTGTGGATGTCGATTTTAACTTCCGTGTGTTTGTTAGAGAGGTTATCTGACAAACTTCTAATCGTTATAGTGATTTAAATAGGTCGCTAGTGAACAGATCCTCAGATTTTTAAAGCTACACCCATTGAGACTAATGTCAGCCCCATTCTTGACCACTGTACCTGTGTATTGATTCTTGGTTATGTCCAGGATGTGACTTTGCTCGACGTTGTTGAAAGATGATGGACTAAACAGACGCATGGTATGTCTGAACTATTGTACCATGACCGAGTGTTACCTTTAAAACTTGTTATATATCAGTGGTAGTTTGCTGAGAAGCGACCTAGTAAAGTAAAGCATAGTAGAGTTTGTTGTTATGACACGGTGGGCTTTGATTTGTTCCACTAGAGACATAATATCTTAGTTGGTTTTGTAGTTTGCTATAGATATGAACAGGTATCGTAGTAAAAGTAAAATTATTCGCATGAACTCGGTATTAAATGTCAGATATTTCCGGTATGACTGTTAAGTTACTTGTGTACGATCTTAGTCATGAACAAGATCACGTGGGATATTGAGGTAGTATTTATCCTTTGGGTGTGGTATGATACACCGTACATAATAGTTAATCAATGTAGCTTAAGGTAGAGTAGAGAATCTTATTGAGCTATTTTATAGTTGTTGTTGAATAATTTGATTGGTTATGAGAGGAATATGTCTGTACATGATATAAATTTGCCTAACTTTCATGGAATGTCTGATATAAAATACGCTTAATTGGATGGAATGATCCAAAATATTGTTATGTTTTACCTCTCGGCATTGGATTTGGGTCCGTGTTCATGTCGTCTTGGAGAGCTAATCTACCGGATTTCTAAAGAGTTAGTGTTAAAATTTCTTCAATAATTTAATGTACATCTCAATTGTGTCATCAGCTCGTATGTCTTTACTAGGTGCTTATTCTCACAAGTCTTACGTATATAAATGTTTATGATACGTTGGCAGTCGAACACTGATAGGTTATAGATTAGTTCAGGCTATGTTATGAGATTGCGAAAACCGAACTCATCCTAAACTAATCAAACCAAGGAATATTTTCCCCCGTTTTCATACTTATGTTAGGTATTTCTTCATTGATTTAAGCTTTATTCTTATCAAATCTATCCACTTGACTCTGTAGTTTTACCAATCTCTAGCAGATTGTGTGCCTTTGCTTTGCTTGTTACAAGTCCAGTAATAACGATAAATTTAAAGTAATGTTAGATGATCGCTCGTTAGTAGACTGTAGAATTCACAACGTTTATGTAGGCTTACCGCATAAGTCAATGATTGTTACGGGTGCTGAAGCGATAGCAAGTTTTATGTATGGTTTCCCTGTTAGAATAAGATTTTTTTTGTAGTATTAGATGTATTGCTCCAACTACTTTCGTCTATTATAACGAATATTGAATAAATCCACTCAAGGATATTTACTACAGATCTGTTATGTAATGTCCGCAGTCAACAAGATCTAGGATATAAACCATGTCTAAGGTACTTAATTAAAGAAATATATATATCAATGTACGACAACACAGGTCAATATCAATTGATGCAAAAAGGGTTACCATACACTGTCAAATACACTTAAACCTAGGCAACCTAACCTATTCTAACCAATAGTCATGCATTTTTATTCAAGTGTTATGCTTATGTATGATATTGATATGTATGAATCTCTTTATTTGGGCTGCATATTTGACATATCAAAATCAGTTTGAATACATTTCTACAATTTGATCCAGCAAATATCCTTTTGCAGATGTTTACATTCCAGAATTTTATCGATGTCTCTGTTACATGTTTGGATGAGACTTAGCAGGTAGAATCCACGAGAACTAATGCACTTCAGTTTGTTACACATTTTTAATGTGGAATAATTTCACGTGATACAAGGTTCTAAGTTCTAGTCATCCTAACCAACTTAACCAATAATTATATATTTTCATTTAAGTTTGATGGTTATGTATGATATTTAGTCATTATTTTGTGCGATGTTCACATCAAATCCCCTTCACACGGCTTTATTTTACGTCGTTACTTTTAATGTCACACACCAGGTACACACATACACGCTCTGTACGCATATGCAGGGCCGGTCAAGGTATAATGACGGCGTATACAGGGGTCAATGCCAGCACAATGTAGACACATACACACATTTGTCTGCTTATACAGACACATACACACATTTGTCTGCATATTTGTAGCATTTTACCTCTAATCCATGATGTTTCCATTAGCACAAAGTCCCATGTCATTGTTGCAAGGTATATAATGTGGACCACCTTCACGTCATGTGAGGTGAGAAGCACTAATCATCTTAGCCTAACCTAATCTTTTCTATTCAAGAATCATGTATTATCTATCGACTTTTCATGCATACATATGATACTTTTTCAACGATTTATGATTTATTCATATCCATCCTCTACACTTAGCTCTACATTTTGATCCACCATTTGCAGTATTGATATACGCTTCAAATTTTGATCATGCAATTTTCATACATTTTTTATGCAAACTACATCGTTTGTTTTGATTGTTACACATTTTTTCGTGTGATTCTTGATTTTACATGTTATTCACACCTATCAAAACCTAACCTCACCTAACTTTACGTATGGTATTCAGTCATTGATACATACATGTGAAGCCCTCCAAACGACTCTAGATATCACTTTAACATATATGTTTTTCATTTCGTTGTCACTCTCAACCTCTATTTGTTCAAACTTAGATGCTTTGAATGTTACAGGTATTTCATATAATTTTTTGATTTGACACAATTCTACATTTTAACATGTTATTCACATCCATCATAACCTAACCTAACCTTATGTACGATATTCAGTCATTGATATATACATACGAACCCTTCCAGAGGACTCTAAATATCACTTTAACATCATGTTATTTATCTCGTTGTCCCTCTCAACCCATATTAGTTAGCAGAGAGGCTCCTTTTTCAAACTTGGATGGATTGAATGCTACAAGTAATTCAAATTTGTATTCACTTTCATATAAACGGACACATGGTCTCACACTATGTTTTTACTTCAATAATTCAACTTGGCTCTACAACCTTTGACGACTTTCATCTCTGATTTGCCTTTTATTTCCAGAAATTTTCATATCCTTGACGATGACTTTGTATCAAGATCTGATCGGACGCTGATTTATATCCTACCAATCTGTAAAAACATCTGGATCATATTACTCAAGATAGGTTCATGGCATCATTTCACGCCTTGAAACATATTCTTCTACTGATTTCGACAATTCGACGTTACCCCCGACTGACACGATGTTTGCAATTCTCCGCTTAACCTTTGAGTTTAGGATAATACAATCATTTACATAGTTATATTAGTATTTATTGGCATTATTTTCAAACCTTACTGGCATCATCGATGACATATACCTCGTTTTTGATTTGAAACAGCATGTTTTGTACATCCAACCATACCCATCATCACTATATTTCAGGTTCCTCTCAAAATCTTTCATATACTCTATCATTGCTTTGAAGCTAATACCGAAGGCTGTTCAGTACTCGTGAGTCCTTAAATGTATTGCTTCTACTTCTTGATCCTTAACTATTCAAAACTTATCCAACTCAAAGTCATTCTGATCTTCATCTTTGAGAAATTTTGCACACGATCCAGATTTTCTTTTGTTCCTATGTATAATTTGTTTTCCACTACCTCAGCTTTATTACAGTCATGATGATGATTTTTCACTTGGATCATATCATTTTCGATTTTTGTTTTCATATTTCCACTATTTTTTATTACATACGACTGTAATGCGTCGACACTGCATCCATTTATGAATGATATCTCCCACTCCTTTAATTCTTATTTTACCAATTGTGAGATAACTGATATTGTCAACACTAGTCAATATATGTTCGATCCGACTAATATCATCTCCGGAGATTTCTTCTTCCAACACTTGCAAACAAATTTTGAGATGTGAATATTAACCAGCTGCTAGGGGTATCAATTACCAGATCAAGTCAAAAATCAAACATGAGCAATACAGAGACATCCATAACCAGAAAACCTACGCACACTTTGAGAAGATACACAACATTCACGCACAAACAAATCAGCTTCAAACTGTACGCACTATTAAAAACTGCCTCAGTAAATTTGAAAACAAACGTTACTATCTCGACTCCTGCAACCCTCTTGCCTACGGTAATTCGAGCATTCCCAAAAATCCATTGGATATAAACCTACCGTCTCTGAAAAGGGGAAACGATCTGTCTTGGGTGATGATGATACTGATGCAAATATGGATTTAACATGTAGGAGGCGTAAGCGGGGTGAGACTGTCTTTGGCGTATGTACTCGAGTGAATGATGAAAGTACGTCCACATCAACAGGTTATAACCTGTATATGTGCATAATTTGTAAATATTCCCATGTAACTATATA
>SDVV010014357.1:0-14827 GCA_016164225.1 Gammarus roeselii | reverse complement strand
ATATATGTCTATGCATGTCTGTATGCAAGTCTATGCATGTTCGTGTGCATGTATGTATGCATGCATGTTTGTATGCAAATTCATATGCATGTTTGCATGCATGTCTATATGCATGTCTGTAGGCATGTCTATATGCATGTATGTATGTATGTATGTATGCATGTCTATATGCATGTCTATATGAATGTATGTGTTCATGTGTGTTTGTATGTCTGTGGGCATGTCTGTGTGCATGTCTGTGTGCATGTCCGTGTGCATATTTATGTGCATGTATATATCCATGTATGTATGCTTGTCTGTGTGCATGTCTTTATGCATGTCTGTGTACATGTATGTATGCATGTCTATATGCATGTCTGTATGCATCTCTATGTGCATGTCTTTGAGCATGTTTGTGTACATGTCTGTGTGCATGTGTGTGCATGTATGTGAGCTTGTCTGTGTGCATGCATGTATGCATGTATGTATGCATTTTTGTGTGCATGTATGTGTGCATGAATGTGTGCATGTCAGTGTGCAAGTCTATATGCATGTGTGCATGCATTTTTGTATGCATGTCTATATGCATGCCTGTGTACATTTTTGTGTGTATTTCTGTATGCATGTATGTATGCATGTCTGAATACATGTCTGTGTGCATGAATCTCTGTGCGCATGCAGATCTGTGTGCATGCTTGTCTATATGCAGTCATGTCTATGTGTATGCATGTTTTTGTGAATGCATGTGTGTGTGCCAGCATACATATGTGCATGCATGTCTGTGTGCATGAATGTCAGACATGCATGCATGTGTGTATACATGCATGCATGTCTGTTTATTTGCATGCATGTCTGTATACATGCATGCATGTCTGTATACATGCATGCATGTCTGTTTACATGCATGCATGTCCGTATACATGCATGCATGTCTGCATACATACATGCATGTCTAAATACATTCATGCATGTATGTTGTATACATGCATGTTTGTGTGCATGCATGTCTGTTGTATACATGCATGAATGCCTTTACGCATGTAAGCCTGTGTGCATGCAGGTCTGTCCGCATGAATGCATGCCTGTGTGCATGCATGCATGTGTGCATGCATACTTGTGTACATGCGTGCATGTACGCATGCATGCCTGTGTGCATGCATGCATGCATGTGTGCATGCATGCCTGTGGGCATGCATGCATGCCTGTGTGCATGCATGCCTGTGTGCATGCATTCCTGTACGCATGCATGCATACCTGTGCATGCATGCATGCGTGTTTGAATGCATGCCTGTGTGCATACATGCATGACTGTGTGCATGCATGCCTGTGTTCATGCATGCATGCCTATGTGCATGCATGCCAGTACACATGCATGCATGCCTGGGTGCATACATGCCTGTACGCATGCATGCATGCCTATGTGCATGCATGCCTGTTTGCATACTTGCATGCCTGTGTGCATGCGTGCCTGGATGCATGCATGGATGCCTTTGTGCGTTTATTGCTTCCCCTTGCATATGCATGCATGCCTGAGTGCAGGCATGCCTGTACGCATGCATGCCTGTGTGCACGCATGCATGCCCGTGTGCGTGCATGCTACCTGTGTGCATGCATGCATGTGTACATGCATGCCTGTACGCATGCATGCATGGCTGTGTACATGCATGCATGTGTGCATGCATTCCTGTACGCATGCATGCATGCATGCCTGTTTGCATGCATGCACGCCTGTGTGCATGCGTGTTAGTCTGTTTGTATGCATGTCTGTTTTGTCTGTATGCATGCATGTCCTTATGCATGCATGTCTGAATGCAAACTCGTCTGTATGCATGTATATGTGCATGCATGTCTGTTTGCATGCATTTCTGTGTGCATGCATTTATGTGCGCATGTTTGTCTGTGTGCATGCATGCCTGTATCCATGCATGTATGAATGTCTGTATGCAAGTATGTCTGGTTGAATGAATATCTGTCAGCATGTCTTCATGCATGTATGTCTGTATGCTTGCATGAATGTCTTTATGCTGCATGTATGTCGGTATGCTTGCATGTATGTCCGTGTGTCTGCCTGAATGTATTTATGTATGTCTGTGAATGGATGTATGTGTATGTATGTATATATGTAAGTACGTATGAAAGTATGTATGTATTTGGGAGTGTATATGAGTGAATTTATATAACTATATTATTATATACCTACATAATAATAGAGTGTTGTTGAGGTTGTTGGATATTTGGGTGTTGAGGTGGGAGGGGGGATGAATATCTGTCCATCTGCTGATGGAAGGAAGATTAAGAGTGGAGCATATGTGGAAGGGGAAGAAAAGTGTGGGAGGAGGAAACGAGGTAGTAAAAGTGAGTGAGCTAAATTGGAAAGCAGAGCTAAGGAGTTCCAGCGGGCGATGAGGGGGGAATATGACAACGTGAGAGAGCAGGACCTGCAAGATGTGGAGGTAGAATATGAGACTCTCAGAGACGCTTTGTTGAGATGTTTGAGAAATGTGTGTGCTGTACGCCGTGTGTAAGCGGATGGGCGGCGAGTGGTGAAACGAGGAGGTCAATCTGGCGGTAGCAAAGAAAAGAAGAGCGTTTGAGGAGTGGTTGCAAGAGGGGTCGGTGGTGGCCTATGACCACTACCGATCCCGGAAGGTGGTAAAGCAAGCGGTGAAGAAAGCCAAAACAGACGCTGATGCTAGGAGTGGCAAACGGTTGTGCTAGAAGAAATGGAAAGGGAGAGACTAAAAGGAGGAGGCAGTAAAAGATGAATACTCTGCCAGTTGTTGACGGACAGTGGTGGTGTACGGAAAAGGTGTGTCAAGTATTTTAATGAATTGTTGAATGTCGAGGATGACAGAGAGGCTGACATTGTTGTTGTGGGTGGTAGTTCTCGGATGTCAGTTTTAAGGAGAGAAATGTGGTGCGGACATTACTAGGGAACAGGTGCAGGAGGTGGTGGAGGAGATGAAATCAGGGAAAGCCCATGGTTTGTATTGCGTAGCGACAGCGTGCCTGAAAAAGGGCTGAGTAACGATTCGCTAATGGTTGGCAAGGCTACTGAACATTGTTTTTTTTGACGGGCTTGGTACCGATTGAGTGGCGCAGTGCCTGCTGCACTGTCCCGTTGTATAAGGGCGAAGGAGATAAATACTAATGCTGCAACTCGAGAGGTATCAGTTTGTTGTGTGTGGTCGGTAGGTTGTACGGGAGAGTGTTGATCAAAAGGATTAGAGACTGTACGGCTGCGCAATTGGAGAAGAACAGTGTGGCTTTAGGCGTGGTAGAGGGTGGTCCGATCAGAGTTTTGCGGTGAGACAAGTCTGTGAGAAGTTACCTTGCAAATGAAAAGGATGTGTTCTGGGCCTTCGTGGGTTTGGAAAAGGCATACGACAGGATTGACAGGGAAGCGCTATGGAGGGTATGTCATTTTGATGGAATGGGTGAAAATCTGTTGAAAGCGGCGCAGAGTATCCATGTTGGCTGCCGAGCATATATCAGAGTGGGAAGCAAGGTGAGTGATTGGTTCACAGTGAAAGTGGGTCGGAGACATGGCCACGTGATGTCTTCCTGGCTGTTCAATCTCTATCTACATAGATGGAGTGGTCAGCAAGGTAAACGCGAGTGAGCTGGGTCGTAGCTTGGAGCTGTTGGAAGAAAATGGGCGGAGCTAGCAGTAGAGCAAGTTGCTGTTTGTGGATGATACGGCGCTGTTGGCGGATTCAGAGGAGAAGCTATCTAGGCTAGTGTTTGAGTTTGGTAGAGTGTGTGAGATTAGGAAACTTCGAGTGAACGTGGGTAAAAATAAAGTAATGAGATGCTCGAGGACTGCCGATGCGTGCAGAATCAGTGTCCTCCTAAATGGAGAGTTGTGGCAAGGAGTTGAGGGTTTCTAGTATCTGGGCTCTCGAGTGGAGAAGACTGAACTAGTGGAAACTGGCGTGGAGTGACGAGTGAAGAAGGGATCTGAAGTGTTGGGTGGGTGCACTGAAGAGCGTAATGAGCTGCAGGACGTTGGGGATGGATGCAAGGAGAGGGTTGGATGAGGGTGTCGTTGTCCCAACTGTGCTGTACGGAGCTGAGACTGGGGTGGGGGAGTAGGAGCAGAGGAGAGAAGAACGCTGAAGTTTTCGAGATGAAATGTTTGAGGAACATGGCTGGAGTGTCGCTGAGAGACAGGCTTACTAACGACATGGTTTGAATGGTGAAGAAGTTGAAGGGCAGAGTGAATTCGTGTGTTCTGCAATGTTTCTGGTACATGGGAAGGATCGATGAAGGGAGATTGGTATAAAAGGTGATGAAGGCCGAGACGAGTGGCCGAAGTCCTGGAGGAAGACCGAAGTTTGTGAAGATGGTTACTGTGAAGCAGTCGTTAGGAAGGAGAGACTTGAATGTGAAAGTAGCGAGAGAGCTATGCAATGAATAAGCGTGAGTGGAGATCTGCTCTCCCGCCCTTTGCATCTCGTTGAGAAACGGGATGACCGTCGGTGGGAGGGGACTAGTGTAAAGTACTGCGAAAACGCAAATACGTGATTCGGACAATGTGATGGTTAGGATGTATCTAATAACTTTGGGTGTCCGACTAAGCCAAATGTATTCTGGACAATGTAATTATTAATTACTCTGGAGTCAAGCTCGTTACATTTGGGGTCAATTTAGTTATTTTTGGGAACCTGAGTCAGGTAACAGGACAAAGAGGCTTACGGCTGGCTTACGGCTGATTTACGGCTGGCTTACGGCTAGCGTACGGCTGGCTTACGGCTTGCTTACAAGTGTTTACAAGTGTAGGAAGACAACAACTGGCCTATTGTCCTAAACTAGGTAGCTTTTTGATAGCAAGAGGGTTAGTTCTGGAGTAGAACGTCTATGAGGCTTATTGGCCCAAACTAGGTTGCCTTTTGATAGCAAGAGGATTAGTTCTGAAGTAGAACGTCTATGAGAGCTACGTGTGCTATTTCTGTTTTTTTTTTATAACAACAGGAAAAGGAACGACTTAGCTATTTATCGGCGATTTATGTAAAACTTATCAAGCCGCGACTTGAACGTTTCGATTGTATTGCTGTTTACAACCTCCGCTGGAAGTTTGTTCCATTCTTCGACAACTCTATACGTGAAAAAATTGCGCGTGATGTCGAGTGAGAAACGTTTTCCAACGATTTTGTATCCATTGTTCCTAATCACTCCGCTTGTATCTGGAGTGAAAAGACTCGCTCGGTCGACGTTTTCCTTACCCTTCATAATCATCCACACTTCTATCATGTTGCCTCTGACTCGACGTTTCTCTAGCGAATAAAGATTGAGTTCACGAAGCCTGTCTTCGTACGATTTATTCCGCAGCGAGGAGATGAGTTTGGTAGCTCTACGTTGAACCTTTCCAAGTTCAATAACGTATTTTCTAAGGAATGGAGACCAGAATTGAACAGCATACCCGAGATACGGTCTAATAAATGCATTAAACAACTTGAGCATACAGTGTTGATTTTTGTACGAGATAGTGCGGGAAATCATACCTAACATTTTGTTGCTTTTCTTGACAGCTTCGTTACATTGCTGGCTGCTTTTTAAATCGTTACTAATGATGGCAAACAAATCTCTCTCGTCGGTGACGGGAATGAGTTTCTATCCAGACATTGAATATTCGTGTTCGGGGTTATGAGGACCTATGTGCATAACTTTGCATTTGTCTACATTATATTTTATTTGCCACTTTTTTGACCAATCAACAATTTTGTTCAAGTCTAGTTGAATCTGCTGACACTTAAGTTCAGTTTGCACTTTTCCTCCGATCTTAGTATCGTCTGCAAACTTGCTAATGTTTTTTAGAGTGGGTTGCTATCGAGATCGTTAATGAATATTATAAAGAGAACTAGCCCTAACACGGATCCTTGAGGCACGCCGCTTGTAACATTACCCCAGGGAGAGGAAGCTCCGTTAAGTACAACTCGCTGCCGCCTGTCCGTAAGCCAGCATTTTATCCAGTTGTTAAGCTCGCCTCGAATATCGATGCTGTGCAATTTATTAATTTGTAAGGCAAGGTAAATGATTTTCATTGGAGATTTTGTGTTGTGGATTTTGATTATATTTCTGAAAAAGAGTAGCAAATTTGTAAGACATGAACGGTTGTGTCTATAGCCATGCTGGGAATCGCCAATCAATTTGTTTGATTCTAAGAATTCTGTAATTTTATCCGTTATTAAACTTTCCTGCAACGTGCCAATGACTGAGGTGAGACTAATTGGACGGTAGTTGCAGGGACATTTTTTGTCACCTCCTCTGAAAATTGGGATAACATTGACCTCTTTCCATTTAAAGTGGCAGGTGCCATTTGTGAAAGATTGGGTGAAAATGTTTGACAAATGTTCGACGATTTCTTTTCATGTCTCATAAAATTATAGGATGAATTTGGTCTGGACATGGAGATTTGGTGACCTTCAATTTATCTATATATTTAATAACTTCAGCGGGGGAAAAATTAACTGTGGTGAGGGCTTCAATTCGTTTTGCCGCTATGATATCCTCAGGATTTGAAATATCCTGATTCTCTAACGTAAATACAGAGCAAAAGTATCCATTAAGTATAACACTCGTTATAGTGTCGTCCGTTTCTAGCTCACCAACATCGTTCTCGAGAGGACCTATTACAGATTTGGATTTTTTTTTGCTCGAAATATAACTAAAAAATGGTTTCGGATAAGTTTTGGCAGTTGCAGCAATTTCATTTTCATAATCTTTCTTCTTACGTTTCGGGACCCTCTTTAGATCTCGTGTGCTAATTTTGTATTCATTTTTTGTTACGTCATGTGGATGTCTCTGCTTTATCGAATGCTTTGCTTTTTTTCGTGAATGAAGGCGCTGCAAATCTCCTTTCCATTACTTGGGCTGATAGGCTTCTGTTCGCCTGTTTTTGCGCGAGATATGCTCATGTTCGATATTTTTAAGTGCAGTCAAGAAATAGTTAAGAGATTGATTGACATCTTGTCCGAGGGTTATATTTGCTGACACCATTGACACTCTTAAGTTATCAAAATTAGCTAATCTGAAGTTAGGGACTTTGTTGCAGTTTGTTGATATTTTCAACTCGAGCTCAATCAAAAAACGGATGGAGTTGTGGTCACTCGTTCCGAGTGGTTCGCCTACTTCGACGTTCGTGACATGAGAGTTGCTTGCACTAAATAGGAGATCAAGAATGTTGCTACCCCTTGTAGGTGACTTCACCATTTGGGTCATGAACTTTTCGTCTGCAAAATCAATCAGACGCTGGCCGGTGGCAGTACATTCGTCTGATTCCCAATCAATGTCGGGGATATTAAAGTCGCCAAGCACAATACTGTGTTTTGTTGTGACAACATCGACGAAGGTGTTGTAAAGATCGATATCATCTGCAACCTTGCTTTTAGGGGGGCGATAGACGAGAGTGATTCAACATTTCATATGTTTACCGATTACTTGGATTGATACTATGTCGTGCCTGTTGTTTGGAATGGTGACATCTATTATTTGCAGAGTGTTTTTCACAATAAACAGGACTCCTCCGCCCTCTCGGCTATGTCTATTTTTGTGAAATAGTGAGTTACCGGGAGGAGTAGATTCGTCGAAATAATGTCTGGTGCTCAATTTCATCCACGATTCTGTTCGATACTTTCATTCAATGCAAGGATACCTATTTGTTCGATTTTGTCTAAGAGACTTCTAGCGTTCACGTAGTAACATTTGAGAGTACCGTTAGTCACATTGACTTGATTTGCTTGACTTATTTTGCTTCTACTCTGAGGTCTTGTGTCGTAACCAAGACTTTCGTTTTCGTTCACACGGGTTGCACTAGCTGAGCTGTGACTACTTCCTCTAACTCGGACCGGATTGATGACAGGAACTTTTTTGCTTTAACCTGTGGAGACGTTTTGATGAGCACTTGTATTTGTTATGTATCTTGTGTTGTAATGGGCGGAGGTCGCTGTGTCGTTTTGTCGGGCACTGCTGACTGAGTTGTTGGTATGATATCGTTTACGTTGTTTGACTTATTTTCGTTGACAAGTCCAGCATCGGTGTTTTTGAGGATGTTTTCGACGGTATCAAGTTCACACGTGTTAATGCGAGCATTGTTGGTGATTCTATTAAAGTTATAGTACGTTGGGTCGATCATCGTATCCCAATGATCTGAGAAAGAGATTTTATGGGCTTTGCAGAAAGTTGCTCGGCGATTGTTAAGTAAATCATCTTGCTTAACTTGTATCTACTTTGATTCAGATGGGACAGTATGCCAGTGACATGGAGGTTCGCGTGTGAAAGTTTAATGTTGTTTAGCATTGCTACATACCTATTCCATGTTGATTCCGTCTGCGACACGTATTTAGCTCCGACTTATATTATAATTCGCTTAAATGACTGTACCCTTTCCTTTGCGATTATGCCTTCGACATCGTCAATTTTCAAATCAGCTTTGCCGAGTATTGGCCGTTGAATCCTACCTTTTCGCTGATTTGATTTGAAGGAGGTGACATTGTAATCACCTATCACAACAATTTCCTCTGTTTTCTGTGAGTCCATTTCATCGGGCAATAAATTGAAGCGGTTATGTGTATTGATTCGAAAATGGTGAGATTGTGGTCCAACGTGTGTTGCATTGTCACAGCGTGGCTGCCTCCTACTAACTACAGTTGAGTACAGTGCCTCGCTATCTATGACTGAGTTTTCTAGCGGTTTAATACGATCGTTTGTCTCAGCGTCTAGAGCCGAAAGCTTCGTGACGAATTCGGAGTCTAGGTGCACTTGGAGTTCCTTTCACTTGATTTTGTGTGACCTCGACAGTTTCTTTGACTGCTGCTAATTCGCTGCTTATCAGATCTTTAAATTCGTGAAATTGTTTCAGTACGTTTTCCAATTTTAATTCAACAGCTAACAATCAAGTATCCGTGATGACTGTCTCTGTTATGGAAAAGCCATTTGATAAGACTGTCTCAGTTTTGGATAAACCATCGGAGGCGTGACTGATTTGTGCTCTCAGTTGTTTGGTTTCCTCTTCCGTTTGACAAAATTTACAGAGCAATGTCTTGCAATCCCCATTCGAGGGACTGCTACGCAAAGTCCTGGCAGTGTCAGAAGAACTTTGACAATCTATTAGTTCGGGGGCGTACGAGGTGTGGCAAATGCGACATTCTAGCTTAGCCTGAACCATCTTGGACTGTTATAGAATTTACCGTTCGGAAAATCGACCGTTAGCTTGGGATCTATTTTTGTGATTTCCTGTAGACAGCAGATATGAATGCAATTCTATAACTAGATGCAGGATGAGACGATTATGTCGACGATTCGAAAACTTGATTGAAACGGGAATAATACGAAGGAAAGTCGGATGCGCGTATCGTCGGATGCGCGTTACTTCCTATTGCGGGATTTGGGTTGAATGCCAAGCTTAACTAACTTGTAGCTACTCCCATCTGCTTCTCAATCAAGGAATGATATCATGATTCTGGGCACCAACCTTGTACCAGACATGACCGGCGGAGTATCGGAAGATGACGAAAAAATAATTACAATTCAGTAACTGGGGTGTTATGAAATCATAGCACAATTCTAAGCTGCATGATGTAAAGTGGTACAATACAATGATACTACCTGATACAAGATACTTGTGGTTTTGTTACTGGGAACCGGCCAGATTTGACAATGTTGAAAATCGTAATTCAAGTAACATCTTAGAATACTGTTGAGGTGTAGGGGACGATCGGCTCTGACAACGGTTGTAGGGGCGCGGGGGAGGAGGGAGAGGAGTGAGGGCAACCTTAGAGAGAGAGAATAGCTTATACAGTTGCTCCTAGTTTTTAGGTCACCGAAATTTTTACTTGGATATGATTGATGCAAATGTCACGCAGACAGATAATTTTATGTAACCTGTCAATACTTTTTTATTCTAATGGAACTGGAAGAATAACAGATACAAAAATTCTATGTATTCTTGTTGATGAACTTTGGCAGTAGTTCTCCCGTTCATTAATTTGATTTAAATTTTAATTGATTGGATTTGATTTGATTCGATAATTGACGTAGGCGCGTTAGTGCATGTTGCAACTTTTTGCGGGATAGATTCTAGGATATTGAGTTCATTTGAGATATTTTTCGGTACAATTCTCCAATAAGTTAACTGACATCATAACATGGATGTAATTTTTCTTGGTCAAATGGTGGCTGCTTGGTTTATAATTTCAGAGTTTAGTGTAATGATACTGCCCACTCCAAATTTTCTCGGATTTTGTTAATTCAAACCGGTTTAATTTGAAAATGCAGATTATTTGATCACCAATAACACATTAGAATACTGATGATGACAGGCAGGTACACACGCACCGCTAAAATTAAAGATAAACGAACCAGAGCTGCATCCTAGCAGTGTGTCATTCTAACAGAAGCATCCTAACAGTGCGGAAATACGTTTTCAACTATAGTTGTGCGATGCCAACAACCAGTTTCATTTGAAGTGTTAAAAGTCAGTATACTAAAAATAACTGCTAATAACAGACAAGTAGTATGGGTACGGAATTAATACAAAATAAAAATTTTAATCGAACCAATAGATCATAAAGTAATACACTTGTTTCCACAGTTTTGAACTAGGTTATCAAGACCTAACTATGCAATGACGGCTATTGTAACCATGCATTGACGGCTATATTGTTGACGCGATGTCCCGCAGCATTGGTTCGGTGTCCCGTAACAGCGGTGCAAGGTACCGTAGCAGCGGTATGATGTCCGGAGTCAAGTCGAAAAGTCCCGTAGCAGCGGTACGATGTCCAGAGAGAGGGCAGGAAACGCTGCTCACATGGGGCGAGGCATGACGAGATAAACAGAAGTGTCTGTCCCCTTAGGCTGGCGATACGATGAACAGAAGTGTCTGTATCCTTTGACTGGTAACACGATACACAGAAATGTCGCTATCTTCGGGCTGACAACACGAAAAACCGGAGTGTCTGTATCCTTCGGCTAGTAACACGATAAACAGAAGTGTCTGTATTCTTTGGCTGGTAACATGATAAACAAAAATGTTTGTATCATTGGTCTGGCAACACTAAAATTAGAAGTGTCTGTATTCATGGGATGGCAACACGATAAGTAGAAATGTCTGTATCCTAGGGCTGGAAACACGATAAAAGAAGTGTCTATGTCCTTAAGCTGACAACACGATAAACAAAAGTGTCTGTGTCCTTGGGCTGACATCACGATAAACAGAAGTGTCTCTATTTTTTAGCTTGCAACACGATGAACAGAAGCGTCTGTACCTTTGGGCTGGCAGCACGAAAAACGGAAGTGTCTGTATCCTTGGGCTGGTAATACGATAAACAGAAGTGTCTGTATCCTTGGGCTGGAAATCCAATACACAGAGGTTTCTGTATCCTTGTTTTGGCAACATGATTAACAGAAGTGTCTGTATCCTATAGCTGGCAACACGATAAACAGAAATGTCTGTATCTTTGGTCTGACAACACGATTGACAGAAGTGTCTGTATCCTTTAGCTGGCAACACGATAAACAGAAGTGTCTGTATCCTTTAGCTGGCAACACGATAAACAGAACTGTCTGTATCCTTGGGCTGGCAACATAATGAACAGAAGAAGTGTGTTTTAGGTGTGGAATGTGCATTTACTACGACTGTTGTTGCAGTGAAGGAGGGGTAAGGCTTGGAATGTGAGTCTAGTGGTATGGGGGCTTAATGAGGTAGGCAGAATTTTTGCGGTTACCTCGTTTCAAGGCTGTGGAGGGTAGTGGAGAGGCACCCAGCTTATTTCTGCCCTTTCACTGACGATGGGTCTATCACAAACACATATACACTGTTGTTGATACGGCACACACACTTCGTTTGCACTGGTGCGATTATTCAGATTTGTAGAATGTCCTTCTTAGGCTAGCCGATTCAAACTTTGCCATGTTTCACATTAAACACAACAATTGAAAGTGACCTCCTATATTTATATCGAGCAGAGGAGGAAACTAGCCACAACCACACCTCACGGTTGCTATTACGGCTGGCTTACGGCTGTTTTACGGGTGGCTTACGGATGGCTTACGACTGGGTTACGTTGATAGGATATATATATTATTCGATTTTTATATGTTAATAGTTTGTCTTAATAGAACGTTTACATATACATACAGGTATTCGTATTTCAATGCTGGACATACTGTATTGCAATTCCATTGCATGTCATGTTGCATTTATGCATTTTCAATGCTAATCCACTGAATGTTTAGGGGTAGAACATTCAGAGGATTAGCAGGGGTAGAACGGGGTAGAACGACCCTGTAAATGCATATTTACAGGGTCGTTAGCGTCACTGTGTCGGCACATGTGTCGGCACCATGTAGGCAGTTACGAACATTTGTGCAAAAAGGGTTACCATATACTGTCAGATGCATTAATACCTAGGCAACCTAACCTAACTATTTTACCCAATAATAATGTATTTCCATTCCAGTCTGATGTTTATGTATTATATTAAGTAATTATTTTTATGTGATATACATATCAAATCCCGCCACATGGCTCTATTTTACGTATTTTTTTTAATATCATACACAATGTAGACACATACACACATTTGTGTGCATATACAGAGGCGGGTAAGATCTGTAGAATTTCTACCTCCGATCTGTGATTTTTACCTTTAGAACAACATTCCTACTGTATTTCAAGATATCAGCTTCACGGCATGCTAGGTTAAAAGAACTAATCATCCTAACCAAACCTAACCTATTGTATCCAAGAATTAGGAAATATCGATCGATTTTTCATGCTTGGATATGATATTTCAGTGTTTTAGGATTGATGCATAACAAATATCTCCACTTGACTCTACATTTTGATCTGTTTTTTGTAGTTTTGATACACACTTCCAATTTTGATACAGCAAATTTCATCCATTTTCATAGGTAATTACATCGTTTTTTGATTGTTATGGCTATTTTTCATATGATATATGATTTTTGATTTGACAGAATTCTACTTCCCTTGTACATGTTATTCACAACTATCAAAAACATAACATAAAACATAAAAAACATAACCTAACCTTATGTATGGTTTCCAGTCATTGTTATATACATATGAACCCCTCCACACGACTCTAAATATCACTTTAACATACATGTTATTTATTTCGTTGTCACTCTCGACCCATATTTGTTAGCATAGAGGCCCATATTTTCGAACTTGAATGGATTGGATGTTACAAGTAATTCATATTTGTTTCCAGCTTCATACAAACGAACACTTCGTCTCATACTAGGTCTACCACATTTATTTCAATATCTCCTGACACTGCATCCTTTGACGTCCGATTTGCATTTTCTTCACTATAGTTTTCATATTCCTGACGATGACTCCGTTTCAGATGTCGCAGCATTTATGGTGGATTTATGTTTATCCAACTTAATTTCTTTTTGGCAAAGATTACAGACCTCCATCAACCCATTACTTTCAAACAAACGATGTCTCAAGCCATAACCTATCCTTCCACAACAGAATCACAAACTTGAATGAGCAAGATCTGTTCGGACTCTGATTTATATTCTACCAATCTGTAACACATCTAGATCATTATTTTATCCCAAGATAGGTTTATGGGTATAATTTCACATCTTGGAACATATTCTACTATCAAGTTCAACAATTCGATGTTACCTCCGACTGACACGATGTTTGCAATTCATTGCTCAATCTTTGAGTTTAGGATAATATAAACATTTGATTGAGGATTGAAATGGTTTATCACTGTTTTATTAGTAATAATTACAGATCTTGCTGGATATGTCAATACTTTCTGCCTAGTTCTTTTGATTTGGAGCAGCATGGTTCGTACATTCAACCATACCCATTAGCACTATGTTTCAGTTTACTCCCAAAATTCTTCATATACTCCAACATATCCTTGATACGAATACCGAGGCTATTCCATCGCCGTGAGTCCATAAAGGTAGTTATTTTTCTTTCTATGTGAACTTTAATTATTCGAATCTTCTCCAGTTCAATGTAAGTCTGATCTTTATCCGGAAGAAATTGCTACAAACGCTCCAAATTTATTCATGTTCTTAGGTACAATTTATTTTCCACCACCTCAGTTTTATTACACTTGTGAAGGTTTTCTGATTGGTTCATATCAATTTCAAGATTTTTTTTTTATATTTGAACTCTGTTACACATGACTGAAATGTATCGAAATCAGTTATCCAAACCCTGCTTCCTTTATTCTTCACCCATATATGAATAATACTGCCCACTTTTATGATTCTTGTTCTACGCATTTGTAGATAATTGAGAACTCCATCAGAAGTCGATATATCTTCGAACCAAGCCAAATCATCTTCGGAGAATTCTTTCATCCAACACTCGTAAACAATTTTTTGAGACGTGCACCATCATTTTATTTATTCTAAGACGAAACATCCATCTCCGCTTGTTCTCCACGTAACACTGACTCCATTCTTTTCATGCAGCTAGCTATTATAATGCGATTACATGTTTTTTTTTTGCATAACATTTGGCCCTTCATCGCTCGCCTTGGTAATCAACTGTGTACGTATGCATGCCTGTACGTACGTGTATAGGGCTGCGTACGTATGTGCATATATGTGCTTGTTCAAGCGTATGTACGTGTACATGAGTTAAAAAAATATAACTAAATTTGAAATTCAATACAATTTCAGAGGTCAATAATAAAAAAAAAATCAAATTTTTCGACGAATTTTTTCGACGGTAGGACAAAGCCAAGTCGGTCTATTGAAGGGATAACTTGGCTTCTAAAGAAAGGCCGGAGCGTCGAAAAAATTGGAAATTGTATTGATTTTTTTTTTTTTTTTTTTTTTTTTT
>SDVV010014356.1:0-14827 GCA_016164225.1 Gammarus roeselii | reverse complement strand
AAAAAAAAAAAAAAAAAAAAAAAAAAAAAAAAAAAAAAAGTATAACACATAAAACAACTAAGCACCTATAACAACAACTAAGACAACTAAAACAACTAAAACAACTGAAACAACTTGAAAAACTAAAACAACTAAACAACTAAAACAACTAAAACAGTTATTGCAACTAAAACAACTAGAACAACTAAAACTACTTGGACACTATAACAACTAAATCAACTGGTACAACTAATGCAACTAAGACACCTAACACAACTAAACCAACTAAAACAACTAGAACAACTATAACAACTAAAACAAACAAAACAACTAAACAACTATAACATCTATAACAACTAAAACACGCAAAACACCTGAACTGAAAATAACGAAAACAACTATAACAACTAAAACAACTATAATAACTAGAAGAACTAAAACAACTAAAACAACTAAACAACTAAAACAACTAAAACAACTAAAAAACCACTAGAACAACAAAAACAACTATAACACATATAACAACTAAACACCTATAACAACTTAAACACCTAAAACAACTTTAACTACTAAAACAACTATATAACCCAACACAACTAAAACAACTAAAACAACTACAACAACTAAAACAACTATAACAACTAAAACAACTAAAACCACTAAAACCACTAAAACAACTATAACAACTAAAACAACAATAACAACCATAACAACTATTACACCTAAAAACAACCATAACAACTAAAACAACTAAAAGAACTAAAAAACAATAACAACTAAAACGACTATAACACCTAGAACAACTATAACACCTACAACACCTATAACACCTGTAACAACTAGAACACCTGTAACAACTAGAACAACTAAAACAACTAAAACAACTAGAACAACTAACACCTATAACAACTAAAACACCTATAACAACTATAACATCAATTACAACTAAAACAACTACAACAACCAAAACACATAAAACAATCAAAACAACTATAACACAAAAAACACCTAGAACACCTACAACAATTATAACACATAAAACAACTGAAAACAACTAAAACAACTAGAACAACTATAACAATTAAAACAACTAAAATAACTAAAACAACTAAAACAACTAAACAACTAAAACACCTATAAAACAACTACAACAACTATAACAACTAAACAACTTGAACATCTTAAACAACTAAAAAAACTATAACACCTAAAATAACTGGAACACCTAAAACAACTATAACACCTTCAACAACTAAAACACCTAGAACTACTGGACACCTAAAACATTTAAACACCCTAAACAACTAAACAACTAAAACAACTAGAACAACTAAAACAACTGAAACAAATAAAACATCTAAAACACCTAAAACAACTAGAACATTCAAAACACCCAAACAACTAGAACACCTATAACAACCAGAACACCTACAACAACTTAAACACCTAGAACAACTAAAACACATAGAACAACTAGAACACCTGAAACAACTAAAACACCTAGAACAACTAAAACAACTAAAGCACATAAAACAACTATAACAACTAAAACAACTAAAACAACTAAACAACTGAAAAAACTACAACAACTACAACACCTATAAACAACTAAAAGACCTAAACAACTAAAACACCTGAAACAACTAAAACACCAACAACAACTATAACACCTGAAACCACTAAAAAACCTATAACATCTATAACAACTAAAACAACTACACCAACTAAAAAAACAAAAAGCAACTAAACAACGAAAACACCTAAATCAACTAAAACACCTATAACAACTAGAACAACTAGAACAACTTAAACAATTATAACATCTAAATCTCCCAAAACAACTATAACAACTAAACAACTATAAAAACTAAAACAACTTAAACATCTATAACAACTGAAACAACTAAAACACCCGAATCAACTAAAACACCTAAAACCACTTAAACAACTTAAACAACTAAAACAACTATAACAACTAAAACAACTATAACAACTAAAACACCTAAACCAACTAAAACAACTAAAACAATTAAAACAACTAGAACAACTTGAACAACTAAAACACCCGAAACACCTTAAACACCTAAAACAACTATAACACCCAAAACAACTAAAACATTTAAACACCTAGAACAACTAAAACACCAATAACAATTACAACACCCAAAACAACTAAAACAACTTAAACAACTATAACAACTAAAACAACTAAAACAACTAAAACAACTATAACACCTAAAGCAACTAAAACAACTAAAACAACTATAATAACAGAAATAACTACAACAACTAAAACAACTGAATCAACTAAAACAACTAAAACACCTATAACACCTTAAACACCTACAACAAATAGAACACCTAAAACAACTACGAACAACTAAAACAACTAAAACAACTAAAACAATTTAAACAGTAAAAAAAACTAAAACAACTAAACAACTATAACAACTAAAACAACTAAAACAACTAAAACAACTTAAAACAACTTAACACCTAAAACACCTAAAACACCTACAATGACTAAAGCACCTAAACAACTAAAAATAACTAAAACAACTAAACAACTATAACAAATAGAACAACTAAAACCATTGAAACAACTAAAAAACAACTAAAACAACTAAAACAACTGAACAACTATAACACATAAAACAACTAAACACCTGTAACAACTAGAACAACTCAAACAACGTAAACAACTAAACAACCAAAACGGTTAAAACAACTAGAAACAACTTAAAACAACCAAAACAACTTAAACAACTATAACAACTAAAACAACTATAACAATAAAGCAACTAAACACCTAAACCAACTGAAACAACGAAACAACTAAAACAACTAAAACAACTAAAACAACAGAAACAACTAAAACAAATAAAACACCTAAATCAATTAAAACTCCTGAAACAACTATAACACATGGAACAAATAAAACACCTAAGACAACAGTAACACCTAAACAACTTAAACACCTATAACAGCTAAATCTCCTAAAACTACTTAAACAACTGCAACAACTAAAACAACTAAAACGCCTGGAACAACTAAAACAAATTAAACAACTTAAACAACTAAAACAACTACAACACCAAACACAACTAAACCAACTATAACAACTAGAACAACTAGAACAACTAAAACAACTAAAACAACTGTAACAATTATAACACCTATAACAACTAAAACCACTATAACAACTAAAACAACTATAACAACTAAACCAACTATAACAACTAAAACACCTATAACAATCAAAACAACTAAAACACCTTAAACACCTATAACACCTACAACAACTATAACACCCAAAACAACTATAAACAACTGATACAACTAAACAACTAAAACAACTAGAAAACAATAACAACTATAACAACTAAAACAACTGAAACAACTATAACAACTAAAACAACAAAAATACATAAAATGACTAACACCTAAAACAACTAAAACAACTAAAACAACTAAAACGACTAAAACAACTAAACAACTAAACCAACTAAAACAACTAAAATAACTGATACAACTATAACACCCAAAACAACTAAAACACCTAAATCACCAGTAACACCTAAACCAATTAGAACACCTAGAACAACTAAAACACCTAGAACACCTATAACAACTAAAACACCTAGAACAACTACAACACCTAAAACAACTAAACACATAAACAACTTAAACACCTGGAACACCTTAAACACATAAAACAACTGATACACCTATAACAACTAATACACCTAAAACAACTATAACACCTAAACCACCTAAAACACCTAAAACAACTTTAACAACTATAAAACTAAAACCCCTAACACAACGAAAACAACTAAAACAACTGAAACAACTAGACCAACTAGAACACCTAGAACAACTATAAACAAATAAAACAACTCAAACAACTATAACAAATAAAACAACTACAACAACTAAAACACATTAAACAACTAAAACAACTAAAAACACAAAACAACTATAACACATAGAACTACTAAAACACCTAAAATAACTACAACACCTAAACAACTTGAACAACTAAAACAACTAGAACACCTATATCAACTGAAACACCTAAACAACTAAAACACTTAGAACAACTGATACCACTTAAAACACATACAACACCTATAACACCTACAACACCTAGAAACAACTAAAACACCTTTAACAACTAAGTCACCTAAAACAACTTAAACAAGTAAAACAACCAACACAACTAAAACACCTATAACAACTAAAACACCTAATAAAACTTAAAAAACTAAAACCACTGCAGCAAACACAACAGAACCAACTAAAACAACTATAACAACTGAAACAAGTATAACAACCAAACAACTATAACACCTAAAACAACTTAATTATCTAAAACACCTGTAACACATATAACAACTAAAACACCTAGAATAACTACAAACTAGAACAACTAAAACAATTTAAACAACTAAAACAACAAAATTACCTAAAACAACTGCAACAACTATAACACCAAAAATAACTATAACACCTAGAACAACTATAACACCTAGAACACTTAAAACAACTTTAACAACTAAAACACCTAACACTTAAACCAACTAAAACAACTAAACAACTATAACAACTAAAACAACTAAAACCACTATAACAACTAGAACAACTAAGACAACTATAACAACCAGAACAACTATAACACATAAAACAACTATAACAACCAAAACAACTATAACAACTACACAACAATGAAAACAAAAAACAACTATAACACCTAAAACAACTATAACACCTACAACACCTATAACACCTGAAACAACTAGAACACCTATAACAACTAGAACAACTAAAACAACTAAAAAAACTGTAACAACTGAAGCACCTAAAACAACTAAAACACCTATAACAACTAAAACAACTATAACAACTAAAACAACTATAACAACTACAACACCTAAAACGAACAAAACAACTAAAACCCCTAAACAGCGAAAAAAAAAACTAAACAACAAATAAAAAACTATAACAACTATAACAACTATAACAACTATAAAAACTAAAACAACTAAAACAACTAAAACAACTGGAACAACTAAAACACATGAAACAACTAAACACCTAAAACAACTAAAACACCTAAAACAACTAAAAAAACTATGACACCTAAAATAACTATAACACCTAAAACAACTATAACACCTAAGACAACTAAAACACCTAGAACAACTATAACACCTAAAACCATTAAACAATTAAACACCTTAAACAACTCAACGAAAAAAAACTATAACAACTAAAACCATTAAAACAACTGAAACAAATAAAAAAACTAAACACCTAAAACCACTATAACACCTAAAACACCTAAAAACAACTAAATCACCAACAACAACTAGACCACCTATAACAACTTAAACACCTAGAACAATTAAAACACCTAAAACAACTTGAACACCTGAAACAACTAAAATACTTAGAACAACTAAAACACCAATAACACCTTAAACACTTAAAACAACTAAACACATAAATCAACTATAACAACTAAAACAACTAAAACAACAAAACAACTGAAACAACTGAACAAATAAAACACCTATAACAACTACAACACCTAAAACAACTAAAACACCTGAAACAACTAAAACACCTACAACAACTATAATTCCTGAAACCACTGAAAAACCTAAAACACCTATAACAATTAAAACAACTAAAACAACGAAAACACCTAGAACAACTGAAACGATTATAACACCTATAATAACTATAACACCTATAACAACTATAACACCTAAAACAACTAAAACACCTGCAACAACTAAAACGCCTGAAACCACTGAAAAACCTTAACACCTATAACAAATAAAACAACTAAAACAACTAAAACAGCTAAAACACAAAATAACAACTATAACAACTAAAACACATATAACACCTACAACACCTACAACAACTAAAACAGCCAAAACAACTCAAA
This sequence comes from Gammarus roeselii, assembly GCA_016164225.1. NCBI lineage: Eukaryota > Metazoa > Arthropoda > Malacostraca > Amphipoda > Gammaridae > Gammarus > Gammarus roeselii. The sequence goes on along the minus strand of SDVV010014356.1, from coordinate 8,889 downwards.
TAACTATAACAACTAAAAGAACTAAACAATTGAAACAACTAAACAACTAAAACACCTAAAACAACTACAACACCTGAAACAACTAAACACCTGAAACATCTAAAACACCTACTACAACTAGAACACCTAATTAACTTAAACACCTAAAACACCTAAAACACCTACAACAACTGAAACACCTGAAACAACTATAACACCTTAAACAACTAAAACCCCTAAAACAACTGACACACCTAATTAACTTAAACACCTAGAATACCTTAATCACCTAAAACAACTATAACAACTAAAACAACTAAAGCAACTAAAACAACAATAACAACTAAAACAACTATAACACCTAAAACAACTATAACACCTATAACACCTATAACACCTGAAACAATTAAAGCACCTATAACAACTAGAACCACTAAAACAACAAAAACAACTGGAACAACTAAAACACATACGACAACTAAAACACCTATAGCAACTACAACAACTATAACAACTAAATCAACTAAAACAACTAAAACACATACAACAACTAAGCACCTGAAACAACTAAAACAACAGAAACAACTAAACAACTAAAACAACTAGAACACCTAGAACCACTATCACAACTAAAACAAATAAAACACCTACAAACAACTAAACAACTATATCAACTAAAACACATAAAACAACTAAAAAAAACATAACACGTAAAATAACTGAAGCACCTAAAACAACTATAATACCTGAAACAACTAAAACACCTAGAACAACTTGAACACCTAAAACAATTAGGCACCTTAAACAACTAAACAACTAAAACAACTGAAACAACTAAAACAACTAAAACAACTGAAACAAATAAAACAACTAGAACACCTAAGCAACTAAACCAACCAACACAACTAGAAAAACTAAAACAACTAAAACAACTAAACAACTATAACACCTTGAACAACTAAAACACCTAAAACACCTGTAACAACTAAAACAACTAAAACACATAGACCAACTATAACAACTAAAACAACTAAAACAACCTAAACAACTAAAACAACTAAAACACCTAAAACAACTGAAACAACTATAACACCTAAAATAACTATAACACCTAAAACAACTAGAACGCCTAAAACAACTAAAACACCTAGAACAACTAAAACACCTAGAACACCTATAACAACTAAAACACCTTAACCAACTAAAACACCTAAATCACCTATAACACCTAAAACAACTAAACACCTAGTACAACTACAACAACTAAAACTACTAAAACAATTCAAAGAACTAAAACAACTAAAACACCTAAAACAACTTAAACAACTATATCACCTAAAATAACTATAACACCTAAAACAACTATAACACCTAAAACAACTAAATCATCTTGAACAACTAAAACACCTAGAACACCTAAAACAACTAGAACACCTAGAACAACTAAAACACCTAAAACAACTTAAACACCTAAAAAATTAAAACACCTACAACAACTAAAACACCTGAAACAACTATACACCTTAAAGAACTAAAACACCTAAAACAACTGAAACACCTAATCAACTTAAACACCTAAAAACCTAAAACACCAAAACAACTAAAACACCTAAGACAACTATTACACCTACAACAACTTTAACACCTAAACCACCTAAAACACCTAGAACACCTAAAACACCTACAATAACTATAACACCTAAAACAACTATAACACCTTAAACAACTAAAACACCCACAACAACTAAAAAACTAAAACAACTATAACAACTATAAAATCTTAAACAACTAAAACACCTAAAACACCTGTAACACCTAAACAACTAAAACACACAGAACAACTATAACAACTAAACCACTAAAACAAATAGAACAACTAAAACAACTATAACAACCGGAACAACTAAAACACCTAAAACAACTATAAAAACTAAAACAACTATAACAACTAAAACAACAATGTCAACTAAAACAACTATAACACCTAAAAACAACTATAACACCTAAAACACCTATATTACCTGAAACAACTAGAACACCTATAACAACTAGAACAACTAGAACACATGAAGCACCTAAAACAACTATAACACCTATAACAACTAAAACAACTATAAAAAGTACAAAACCTAAACAGCCAAAACAACTAAAACACCTATAACACCTCAAACAATAACAACAACTATATTACCTATAACAACTATAAACAACTAAAACAACTAAAAAAACTAAACAACTATAACAACTATACCAACTATAACAACTAAAACAACCAAAACAACTAAAACACCTTAAACAACTATAACACCAAAGACAACTAAAACACCTAGAACAACTAAAACACCTAAAACAATTAAACACCTCAAACAACTAAACAACTAAAACAACTAATTCAACTAAAACAACTAAAACAACTGAAACAAATAAAACAACTAGAACACCATAAACAACTAAAACACCTAAACACCTAAAACAACTAGAACACCTACAACAACTTGAACAACTATAACAGCTTAAACACCTAGAACAACTAAACACCTAGAACAACTACAACACCTGAAACAATTAAAACACCTACAACATTTATAACTCCTGGAACCACTGAACCACCTAAAACACCTATAACAAATATAACAACTAAAACAACTAAAACACCTAAAACACCAAATAACAACTATAACAACTAAACACCTAAAACACCTAAAACACCTACAACAACTAAAACACCTAAACAACTTAAAATAACTAAAACAACTATAACAACTAAAACAACTTAAACAACTAAAACAACTGAAAACACCTAAAACAACTGAAACAACTATAACACCTAAAATAACTATAACACCTGAAACAACTATAGCACCTAAAACAACTAAAACACCTAGATCAACTAGAACACCTAGAACACCTAAATTAACTAGAACACCTAGAACAATTAAAACACCTGAAACAACTTAAACACATAAAAAAATTAAAACCCCTACAACAACTGAAACACTTGAAACAACTGAAACACCTTAAAGAACTAAAACACTTAAAACATCTGAAACACCTAATTAACCCAAACACCTAAAACACCTGGAACACATAAAATAACTATAACACCTGAAACAACTAAAACACCTATAACACCTTAACACCTAGAACAACTAAAACACATAGAACAACTTAAAATAACTAAAACAACTAAAACATTTATAACAACTAAACAACTAAAACAACCAAAACAACTAAAAAACAGTGAAAACAACTAAACCACTAAAACAACTAACAACTATAACACATAAAACAACTATAACACCTATAACAACTATAACAACTGAATAACTAAAACAACTAGAACAACTAAAACAACCTATGAACAACTAAAACAACTAAACACGTAGAATACCTAAAACACCTACAACACTAAAATACATATAACAACTAATAATAAGTAAAACAACTAAAGCAACTATAACAACAAGTACAACTAAAACAACTAAAACAACTAAAACATCTGCAACAAATAAAACAACTAAAACAACTAAAACAACTGAATTAACAAGAACAACTAGAACACCTAAAAAACAACTAAAACACCTCAATCATCTATAACACATAGAACAACTTAAACATCTAAACAACTAAAACACCTAAACATCTTGAACAACTAAAACAACTAGAACACCTAAAAAAACGAAAACACCTAAGCAACTAAAACACCTAAAACAACTATAACACCTAAACACATGGAACACCTATAACACCTACAACACCTAGAAATAACTAAAACAACTAAAAAAACTAAAACAACAAATACACCTAAACAACTATAACACCTAAACCCCCTAAAACACCTAGAACACCTAAAACAACTAAAACACCTAGAACAACTATAACACCTGAAACATCTATAACACAAAGAACAACTGAAACAACTATAACACCTAAAATAACAATAACACCTAAAACGACTAGAACACCTACAACAACTTAAACATCTCAAACAACTAAAACACCTAAAACAACTATAACACCCATAACAACTAAAACACCTAGAAACAACAAAAACACCTTCAACAATAAATCACTAAAACAACCAAAACAACTAAAACCACTGCAACACCTAACACAACTGAACCAACTATAATACTAGAACAACTATAACAAGTTAAGCATTTATAGCAACTAAACAACTATAACACCTAAAACATCTAAAACACCTAAACACCTGTAACACCTAAAACAACTAAAACACCTAGAACAACTACAACAGCTATAACAACTAAAACAACTAAAACAACTTAAACAACTGAACAAATAAAACACCTAAAACAACTGAAACAACTATAACACCTAAAATAACTATAACACCCAAAACAACTATAACACCTAAAACAACTAAAACACCTCGAACAACTAAAACACCTCGAACAACTAAATCACCTAAAACACCTAATACAACTAGAACACCTTGAACAACTAAAACACCTATAACAACTTAAACACCTAAAAAACTAAAACATCTACACAACTAAAACACCTGAAACAACTAAAACACCTAAATCAACTAGAAACACTTGAAACAACAAAAACACATAATTAACTTAAACACCTAAAACAACTTAAACACCTAACACAACTAGAACACCTAAAACAACTATAACACCTACAACAACTTTAACACCTAAACCACCTAAAACACCTAAAACACCTACTACACCTAAAATACCTATAACACCTAGAACAACTAAAACACCCACAACAACTATAAAAACTAAAACAACTAAAACAACTATAACACCTATAACAACTAAAACATCTAAAACAACTTTAACAACTAAATCAACTAAAACACCTAACACAACTAAAACAACTAAAACAACTAAGACAACTAGAGCAACTAAAACAACTAATACAACTAAAACCACTAAAACAACTAGATCAACTAAAACAACTATAACAACCAAAACAACTATAACACCTAAAACGAATATAACAACTAAAACAACTAAAACAACTAAAACAACAATAACAACTTAAACAACTAGAACAACTAAAACAACTATAACAACTAAAACACATAAAACAACCAAACAACTATAACACATAAAAAACCTAAAACACCTACAACAAGTATAACACCTAAAACAACTGCAAACAACTAAAATAACTAGAACAACTGAAACAACTAAAACAACTAAACACATAGAAACAACAAAACACCTAAAACAACTAACAAAACTAGAACAACTAAAACAACACAAACTACTAAAACACCTAAGACACATAAAACAACTATTACAACTAGAACAACTAAAATACCTATGAAACAACTACAACAACTATAACAATTAAAACAACTAGAACACCCAAAACAACTAAAAAAACTATAACACCTAAAATAACTAGAACACCTAAAACAACTATTACACCTACAACAATTAAAACACCTAGAACAACTGAAACACCTACTAACAATTAAACACCTTTAACAACTAAACAACTAAAACAACTAAAACAACTAAAACAACTTAAACAAATAAAACAACTAAAATACCTAAAACAACTAAAACACCTAGAACACCTAAAACAACTAAAACACCTATTACAACTAGAACCCCTACAACAACTTAAACACCTACAACCACTAAAAAACATAGAACAACTAGAACCCCTGAAACAACTAAAACACCTAGAACAACTAGAACAACTAAAACACCTAAAACAGCTTAAACACCTATAACAACTAGAACACATAGAACAACTCAAACAACTAAACAACTAAAACAACTAAACAACTGAAACAACTAGAACAACAGGAACACCTAAACAACTAAAACACCTAAACAACTAAAACACCTGAAACAACTTAAACACATACAACAACTACAACACATAAAACAACTGAAATAACTAAAACAACTAGAACAACTAAAACAACTATAACAACTAGAACAACTAAAACAACCAATACAACTAAAACAACTAAAAAACAACTAAAACAACTATAACACATAAAACAACTTAACACCTATAACTACTAAAACAACTAAAACAAATAAAACAACTGGAACAACTTGAACAATTAAAACAACTAGAACAACTAAAATAACTAAAACAGTTATTACAACTAAAACAACTAGAACAACTAAAACAACTTAAACAACTATAACAACTAAATCAACTGGTACAACTGAAGCAACTAAAACACCTAACACAACTAAACCAACTAAAACAACTAGAACAACTAGAACAACTAAAACAAACAAAACAACTAAACAACTCAAACACCTGAAATAACTATAACACATATAACTACTAAAACACCTGAAACAACTAAAACACCTAGAAAAATCAAAACACCTAGAACACCTACAACAACTAAAACACCTAGAACAACTAGAACACATGAAACAACTTAAACACCTTAAACAACTAAAACACCTACAACAACTAAAACACCTGAAACAACTGAATTACCTAGAACAACTAAAACAACTTAACAACTAAAACACCTAAACAACTTAAACACCTAAAACACCTAAAACACCTAGAACAACTAAATCACCTAATCCAACTAATACACCTAAAACAACTATAATACCTATACCACCTAAACACCTGTATTACCTACAACAACTACAATACCTAGAACAACTACAACAACTAAAACAACTAAAACAACTTGTGCAACTAGAACAACTAAAACACCTAAAACAGCTGCAACAACTATTACACCTAAAATAACTATAACATCTATAACAACTAAAACACCTAAACAACTAAAACACCCAAGACAACTGAAACAACTAATACAACTAAAACAACTAAACACCTAAAGCAACTAAAACACCTGAAACAACTAAAACACCTACAACAACTAAAACACCTGAAACCACTGAAAACCTAAAACACCTATAACAACTAAAACAACTAAAACAACAAATAACTAAAACAACTAAAACAACTAAAACAATTATAACACATAAAACAACTTAACACCTATAACTACTAAAACAACTAAAACAAATAAAACAACTGGAACAACTTGAACAATTAAAACAACTAGAACAACTAAAACAACTAAAACAGTTATTACAACTAAAACAACTAGAACAACTAAAACAACTTAAACAACTATAACAACTAAATCAACTGGTACAACTGAAGCAACTAAAACACCTAACACAACTAAACCAACTAAAACAACTAGAACAACTAGAACAACTAAAACAACTAAAACCACTAAAACAACTAAAAAAAAACTAAAACAACAAAAACAACTATAACACATATACAACTAAACACCTATAACAACTAAAACACCTAAAACAACTTTAACAACTAAAACAACTATAACACCTAACAAAACTAGAACAACTAAAACAACTACAACAACTAAATCAACTATAACAACTAAAACAACCACAAACCACTAAAACAACTAGAACAACTAAAACAACTATAACAACTAAAACACCTATAACAACTAAACAACAATAACAACTGAAACAACTACAACAACTAAAACACATATAACAACCAAAACCCTATAACACATAAAACACCTAAAACACCTACAGCAATTATAACACCTAAAACAACTGATAACAACTAAAACAACTACAACAACAATAACAATTAAAACAACTAAAACAACTAAAACAACTAAAACAACTGGAAAAACTAAAACACCTAAAACAACTAAACACCTAAAACAACTAAAACAACTAAAACAACTAAGACAACAAGAAACAACTACAACACCTAAAACACCTAAAACAACTATAACAACAAGAACAACTTAAACACCTATGAAACAACTACAACAACTATAACAACTAAACAGCTTGAACCCCTAAAACAACTAAAAAAAACTAGCACCTAAAACAACTAAAACACATAGAACAACTAGAACACCTGAAACAACTAAAACACCTAGAACAACTAAAACAACTAAATTACCTACAACACCTTAAACTCCTTAAACAACAAAACCACATAGAACAACTAAAACAACAAAAACAACTAAAACAACTGAACAACTGAAACAACTAAAACAACTACAATACCTATAAAACAACTAAAATACCCAAACAACTAAAACACCTGAAACAACTATAACACCTACAACAACTAAAACACCTGAAACCACTGAAAAACCTAAAACAACTATAACAACTATAACAACTAAAACAACTAAACAACGGGAACACCTAAAACAACTAAAACACCTGAAACAACTAAAACACCTACAACAACTATAACACCTGAAACCACTGAAAAATCTATAACACCTATAACAACTAAACAACTAAAACAACTATAACAACTAAAACAACTAAAACACCTAGGACAACTCAAACAACTAAACCACCTATAACACCTACAAACACCTACAACAACTGGAGGGCTGAGATGTAAACTGGGTTAACTACACAAATTTCGCCGGATCTGAAGATATATACGCAAAGTAAGTTAAGCGCTTATTTGACAGCTCTTTACCAGGATTTTGTCTAACCCTGAAAAAGAGAGCTTGGCTTAAGTACTTGACTTAATCTTCCGCACGCCAATCGAGTCCTAAGACCATAGCACGCACAACTGGGTTAACTGCAGGCCGTTCAACTCAGCTTTAATTCACGTAATGTGTGCTGATATTCGATCACGAGGCCCTGTATGCCCCTTCCTCTTTTCAGTTTGATAGAAAGGTGAATATTTTTTCAGAATGTCGTGAATCATGTCGTGAATCATGTATAACAACGGACATTTCTTACAGGTATCAATGTTATAATTTTGTCTCGATCAAATCATAACCAAATAAAAAGAACTATAAATATTTCTTGAACCATGCCACCTACACGAAATTAAATGATTCGATTCAATAAAAAGTGCGTGCATCAAGTGAATCCCTCTTGATACTTCCTA
>SDVV010014355.1:0-14827 GCA_016164225.1 Gammarus roeselii | reverse complement strand
AACGTAGGAGACAGTGACGAGTGAGGGCCATTTGCGTGTCAGCGATAGGGCGGAGGGGAGACCAAATCCCATAACACTGTTTAGCTCAGGGGTATCATATATGTTAAACAATAGATGGGAGGAGCTTGTATTTCGCTCAACGGATTTTGTTGTATATTTACCAATAAAGTGGGGGCAGTAGGACGCCCCGCCTCTTAGATGACCCAAAAGGGTGAATCCTTCCCTAATTGGAGGATCTTCTTCAATCTCATGATCATGGCCCTCCCACATATGGAGGGCGCAGCCCCGAACGACCGAGGGCACGGTATTCACTCCTGCGCTCGGTCGCAACACACACTTGAGCGGCTGCGGCCGTCGGTCACGCTCTCACCAATTAGCAGAGACAGAGGACACACGCTCGTCTTACACTTGATACAATTCATGTCAAGTCCCCGTTCACACTTTGGATTCTTTGTGTCCGTTATTACAAATTTATATAAAGTACTCTATTGATAGAGTAACTTTTGTCTTGTCACCGTTTGATTCGAAGGAACGATTATAAAACCAATGTTTCATCATTCCATCCTTGATGCACCCAATTATCACAACCGAGGAGTTAAAAATCGTAACAGCGGCACTACCGTGTTGTTAATAGGGCAGATATCGGCACTATCGTCTTGTTGATAGGGCAGATAGCGGCACTACAGTGTTGTGATAGGGCATATAATGGCACTACTGTGTTGTTGATGGGGCACATAACGGCACTACCGTGTTGATGATAGGGCATATAACGACACTACAGTGTAGTTGATAGGGCAGATAACGGCACTACCGTGTCGTTGATAGGGCATATAACGGCACTACCGTGTTGTTGATAGGGCAGATAACGGCACTATCGTGTATTTGATAGGGCAGATAACGGCACTACCGTGTTGTTGATAGAGCAGATAACGGCACTACCGTGTTGTTGATAGGGCATATAACGGCACTACTTTGTTGTTGCTGGGGCATATAACGGCACTACCGTGTTGTTGATATGGCATATAACGGCACTACAGTGTCGTTGATAGGGCAGAAAACAGCACTACCGAGGTGTTGATAGGTCATATAACGGAACTACCGTGTTGTTGATAGGACATATAACGGCACTATCGTGTTGTTGATAGGGCAGATAACGGCACTACAGTGTTGTTGTTAGGGCAGATAACGGCACTACCGTGTTGTTGATAGGGCGTATAACTGACCTACCGTGTCGTTGATATGGCAGATAGCGGCACTACCGTGTTGTTGATAGAGCAGATAACGGCACTACCGTGTTGTTTAAAGGGCATATAACGGCACTACTTTGTTGTTGATGGGGCATATAACGGCACTACCGTGTTGTTGATATGGCATATAACGGCACTACTGTGTTGTTGATTGGGCAGATAACGGCACTACCGTGTCGTTGATAGGGCATATAACGGCACTACCGTGTTGTTGATAGGGCAGATAACGGCACTACCGTGTTATTGATAGGACATATAACTGCACTGCTATGTTGTTGATAGGGCAGATAACGGCACTACCGTGTTGTTGATTTTGAATATAATGGCACTACCGTGTTGATGATAGGGCAGATAATAGCTCGACCCCGTGTTTGTGATAGGGCAGATTACGGCACTGCCGTGTTGTTGATAGGGCAGATAACGGCACTACCGTGTTGTTGATAGGTCATATAACGGCACCATCGTGTTATTGATAGAGCATATAACGGCACTACTGTGTTGTTGATATGGGATATAATGGCCCTACCGTGTTGATGATAGGGCAGATAACGGCACGACCCCGTGTTGTTGATAGGGAATATAACGGCATTTTTGTGTTGTTTATAGGGCATATAACGGCACTACCGTTTTGTTGATAGGGCGTATAACGGCACATCCATGTTGTTGATAGGGCTCATAACGGCCCTACCGTGTTGTTGATAGGGCAGATACCGGCACTAACGTCTTATTGATCTGGCAGATAACGGCCCTGCAGTGTTGATGATAGGGCACATAACGGCACTATCGTGTTGTTGATAGGGCAGATAACAGCACTATCGTGGTGTTGATAGGGCATATCACGGCACAACCGAGTTGTTCATATGCAGGTAACGGAACTACCGTGTTGTTGATAAGGCATATAATGGCACCACCTTGTGTTGAAAGGGTAGATAACGGCACTACCGTGTCGTTGATAGGGCAGATTACGGCACTACCGTGTTGTTGATAGGACAGATAATGGCACTACCTTTCGTTGATAGGGCATATGACGGCACTACCGTGTATTTGATAGGGCAGATAAGGGTCACTACCGTGTTGTTGATAGGTCATATAACAGCACTACGGGGTTGTTGACATGGATCGTAATAGTACAACCGTGATGATGATAGGGCAGACATTGGCACGACCCCGTGTTGTTGATAGGGCATATAACGGCACTCCCGTGTTGCTGATAGGGAATATAGCGGCCTTACCATTTTGTTGATAGGGTTTATAACGGCACTACCATGTTGTCGATAGGGCACATAACGGCACTACCTTGTTGTTGATAGGGCAGATAACGGCACTACCGTGTTGTTGATAGGGCAGATAACGGCACAACCGTGTTGTTGATGGGGCATATAACGGCAGTACTGTGTTGTTGATATGGCAGATAACGGCACTACCGTGTTGTTGATTGGGCATATAACGGAACTACCGTGTTGTTGATAAGGCAGATAACGGCATTACCGTGCTGTTGATAAAGCAAATAACGGCACTACCGTGTGGTTGATAGGGCATATAACGGCAATACCGTGTTGTTGATAGGGCATATAACGGCACTACCATTTTGTCGATAAGGGATATAACGGCACTACCGTGTTGTTGATAGGGCAGATAACGGCACTACCGTGTTGTTGATAGGGCAGACTACGGCACTACCGTGTTGTTGATAGAGAAGATAACGGCACTACCGAGTTGTTGATAGGGCAGATAACGGAACTTGCGTGTTGTTGATAGGGCATATGACGGCACTACTTGGTTGTTGATAGGGCAGATAACGGCACTACCGTGTTGTTGATAGGGCATATAACGGCACTTCCGTGTTGTTATTAGGTCAACTAACGGCCCAACCGTGTTGTTGATAAGGCAGATAACGGCACTATCGTGTAGTTGATAAGGCAAATAACGGCTCTACCGGGTTGTTGATAGGGCAGATATCGGCACTACCGTGTTATTGATAGGGCATATAACGGCACTACCATGTTGTTGATAGGGCATATAATAGAGCTTCCGTGTTGTTGATAGGGCAGATAACGGCACTACCGTGTTGTTGATAAGGCAGATAACGGCACTACCGTGTTGTTAATAGGGCATAAAACGGCACTACTGTGTTGTTGATATAGCATAAACCGGAACTACCGTGTTGTTGATAGGGCAGATTACGGCACTACCGTGTTGTTGATGGGGCATATAACGGCACTACCGTGTTGTTGATAGGGCATATAACGGCACAAACGTGTTTTTGATAGAGCATATAACGGCACTACAGTGTTGTTGATGTGGCAGATAACAGCACTACCGTGTTTTCAATAGGGCATATAACGGCACTACCATGTTGTTGATAGGGCAGATAACGACACTACCGTGTTATTGATAGGACAGGAACCTACACTACCGTGTTGTTGATAGGGCATATAACGGCACAAACGTGTTTTTGATAGAGCATATAACGGCATTACAGTGTTGTTGATAGGGCAGATAACGGCACAACTGTGTTGTTGATAGAGCATATTACGGCACTATCGTGTTGTTGATAGGGTAGCTAACGGCACTACCGTGTTGTTGATGGGCAGATTACGGCACTTGCGTGTTGTTGATAGGGCATTTAACAGCACTACCGTGTTACTGATATGGCATAAAATGGCACTACCGTCATGTTGATAGAGCATATAACAGCACTGCCGTGTTGATGATAGGGCATAAAACGGCAATATCGTGTTGTTGATAGGGCATATAACGGCACTACCGTGTTGTTGATAGGGCATATAACGACACTACAGTGTTGTTGCTAGGGCATACAACGGCGCCACAGTGTTGTTTATAGGGCAGATAACGGCACTAACTTGTCGTTGATTGGGCAAATATCGGCATTACCGTGTTGTTGATAGGGTAGATAACAGCACTACCGTGTTGTTGATAGGGCATGCAACGGCACCGCCGTGTTATTGATAAGGCATATAACCGTGTTGTTGATTGAGAAGTAAACGGAACTAACGTGTTGTTGATAGGACATACAACGGCACTACCGTGTTGTTGATAGGGCATAAAACGGCAATACCGTGTTGTTGATAGGGCATATAACGGCACTGACGTGTTGTTGATAGGGCATATAACGGCACTACAGTGTTGATGATAGAGCTTATAACGGCACCACAGTGTTTTTTTATAGGGCAGATAACGGCACTACCGTGTCGTTGATAGGGCATATATCGGCATTACCGTGTTGTTGATAGGGTAGATAACGGCACTACCGTGTTGCTGATAGGGCAGATTATGGCACTACCGTGTTGTTGATAGGCCATATAATGGCAACATCGTGTTGTTGATAGGGCAGATAACGGCACTACCGTGTTGTTGCTAGGGCATATAACAGCACTGCCGTGTTGTTGATAGGGTGTATAACGGGACTACCTTGTTGTTGATAGGGCATATAACGGCACTACCGTGTTGTTGATAGGGCATGCAACGGCACTACCGTGTCGTTGATAGGGCAGATAACGCCACTACCGTGTTGATGATATGGCATATAATGGCACTACAGTGTAGTTGATAGGGCAGATAACGGCACTACCGTGTCGTTGATAGGGCAGATACCGGCACTATCGTCTTGTTGATAGGGCAGATAGCGGCACTACCGTGTTGTTGATAGAGCAGATAACGCCACTACCGTGTTGATGATATGGCATATAATGGCACTACAGTGTAGTTGATAGGGCAGATAACGGCACTACCGTGTCGATGATAGGGCATAAAACGGCACTACCGTGTTGTTGATAGAGCAGATAACGGCACTATCATGTATTTGATAGGGCAGATAACGGCAAGACCTTGTTGCTGATAGAGCAGATAACGGCACTACCGTGTTGTTGATAAGGCATATAACGGCACTACCGTTTTGTTGATAGGGCAGATAACGGCACAACCGTGTTGTTGATAGGGCATGTAAAATACCTACCGTATTGTTGATAGGGCAGAAAACAGCACTACCGAGGTGTTGATAGGACATATAAGGGAACTACCGTGTTAATGACAGGACATATAACGGCACTACCGTGTTGTTGATAGGGCAGATAACGGCACTACAGTGTTGTTGTTAGGGCAGAAAACGGCACTACCGTGTTGTTGATAGGGCATATAACGGACCTACCGTGTCGTTGATATGGCAGATAGCGGCACTACCGTGTTGTTGATAGAGCAGATAACGGCACTGCCGTGTTGTTGATAGGGCATATAACGGCACTATCGTCTTGTTGATAGGGCAGATGCCGGCACTACCGTGTTGTTGATAGGGCAGAAAACGGCACTACCGTGTTGTTGATAGGGCAGATAACGGCACTACCGTGTCGTTAATAGGGCATATGACGGCACAACCATGTTGTTGATAGGGCAGATAACGGCACTACCGTGTTATTGATATTACATATAACTGCACTACCGTGTTGTTGATAGGGCATATAACGGCACCACAGTGTTGTTTATAGGGCAGATAACGGCCCTACCGTGTCGTTGATAGGGCATATATCGGCATTACCGTGTTGTTGATAGGGTAGATAACGGCACTACCGTGTTGTTGATAGGCATTTAACGGAACTACCGTGTCGTTGATAGGTTATATATCGGCATTACCGTGTTGTTGATAGGGTAGATAACGGCACTACCGTGTTGTTGATAGGGCAGGTAACTACACTACCGTGTTGTTGATAGAACAGATAACGGCACTACCGTGTTGTTGATAGGGTATATAACGGACCTACCGTATCGTTGATATGGCAGATAGCGGCACTACCGTGTTGTTGATAAAGCAGATAACGGCACTACCATGTTGTTGATAGGGCAGATAACGGAACTACCGTGTTAATGATAGGACATATAACGGCACTACCGTGTTGTTGATAGGGCAGATAACGGCACAACAGTGTTGTTGTTAGGGCAGATAACGGCACTACCGTGTTGTTGAGAGGGCATATAACGGACCTACCGTATCGTTGATATGGCAGATAGCGGCACTACCGTGTTGTTGATAAAGCAGATAACGGCACTGTTGTGTTGTTGATAAGGCATATAACGGCACTATCGTCTTGTTGATAGGGCAGATACTGGCACTACCGTGTTGTTGATAGGGCAGAAAACGGCACTACCGTGTTGTTGATAGGGCATATAACGGCACTACCGTGTTGTTGATATGGCAAATAGCGGCACTACCGTGTTGTTGATAGGGCAGGTAACTACACTACCGTGTTGTTGATAGAACAGATAACGGCACTACCGTGTTGTTGATAAGGCAGAAAGCGGCACTACCATGTTGTTGATAGGGCAGATAACGGAACTACCGTGTTGTTGATAGGGCATATAACGGCACTACCATGTTGTTGATAGGACATATGACGGCACGAACCCGTTTTGTTGATAGGGCATATAACGGCCCTACCGTGTTGTTGATAGGGCATAAAACAGCTCTACCGTGTTGTTGATAGGGCAGATAACGGCATTACCGTGGTGTTGATAGGGCATATAATAGCACTTTCGTGTTGTTGATATGGGATAACGGCACTACCGTGTTGTTGATAGGGCAGATAACAGCACTACCGTGGTGTTGATAGGGCATATAACGGCACTACCGTGTTGTTGATAGGACATATAACGGCACTACCGTGTTGGTGATTGGTCAGATAACGGCACTACAGTGTTGTTGATAGGGCAGATAGCGGTACTACCGTGTTGTTGATAGAGCAGATAACGGCACTACTGTGTTGTTGATAGGGTGTATAACGAACCTACCGTGTCGTTGATATGGCAGATAGCGGCACTACCGTGTTGTTGATAGAGCAGATAACGGCATTACCGTGTTGTTGATAGGGCAGATAACGGCACTATCGTCTTGTTGATAGGATAGATAGCGGCACTACCGGGTTTTTGATAGAGCAGATAACGGCACTACCGTGTTGTTTATAGGGCATATAACGAAACTACTTTGTTGTTGAAGGGGCATATAACGGCACTACCGTGTTGTTGATAGGGCATATAACGGACCTACCGTGTCGTTGATATGGCAGATAGCGGCACTACCGTGTTGTTGATAGAGCAGATAACGGCACTGCCGTGTTGTTGATAGGGCATATAACGGCACTATCGTCTTGTCGATAGGGCAGATACCGGCACTACCGTGTTGTTGATAGGGCAGAAAACAGCACTACCGTGTTGTTGATAGGGCAGATAACGGCACTACCGTTTCGTCATTAGGGCATATATCGGCACAACCATGTTGTTGATAGGGCAGATAACGGCACTACCGTGTTATTGATATTACATATAACTGCACTACCGTGTTGTTGATAGGGCATATAACGGCACCACAGTGTTGTTTATAGGGCAGATAACGGCACTACCGTGTCGTTGATAGGGCATATATCGGCATTACCGTGTTGTTGATAGGGTAGATAACGGCACTACCGTGTTGTTGATAGGCATATAACGGAACTACCGTGTCGTTGATAGGTTATATATCGGCAGTACCGTGTTGTTGATAGGGTAGATAACGGCACTACCGTGTTGTTGATAGGGCAGGTAACTACACTACCGTGTTGTTGATAGAACAGATAACGGCACTACCGTGTTGTTTATAGGGCATATAATAGACCTACCGTATCGTTGATATGGAAGATAGCGGCACTACCGTGTTGTTGATAAAGCAGATAACGGCACTACCATGTTGTTGATAGGGCAGATAACGGAACTACCGTGTTAATGATAGGACATATAACGGCACTACCGTGTTGTTGATAGGGCAGATAACGGCACTATCGTGTATTTGATAGGGCAGATAACGGCACTACCGTGTTGTTGATAGAGCAGATAACGGCACTACCGGGTTGTTGATAAGGCATATAACGGCACTAGCGTGTTGTTGATAGGGCAGATAACGGCACAACCGTGTTGTTGATAGGGCATATAACGGAACTACCGTGTTATTGATAGGGCAGATAACAGCACTACCGAGGAGTGGATAGGACATATAACGGAACTACCGTGTTATTGATAAGACATGTAACGGCACTAACGTGTTGTTGATAGGGCAGATAACGGCACTACAGTGTTGTTGTTAGGGCAGATAACGGCACTACCGTGTTGTTGATAGGGCATATAACGGACCTACCGTGTCGTTGATATGGCAGATAGCGGCACTACCGTATTGTTGATAGAGCAGATAACGGCACTGCCGTGTTGTTGATAGGGCATATAACGGCACTTTCGTCTTGTTGATAGGGCAGATACCGGCACTACCGTGTTGTTGATAGGGCAGAAAACGGCACTACCGTGTTGTTGATAGGGCATAAAACGGCAATACCGTGTTGTTGATAGGGCAGATAAATAAACTACCGTGTTGTTGATAGAACAGATGACGGCACTACCGTGTTGTTGATAGGGCAGATAACGGAACTACCGTGTTATTGATAGGGCATATAACGGCACCATCGTCTTGTTGATAGGGCAGATACCGGCCTTACCGTGTTGTTGATAGGGCAGAAAACGGCACTACCATGTTGTTGATAGGGCAGATAATGGAAATACCGTGTTGTTGATAGGGCATATAACGGCACTACCGTGTTGTTGATGGGGCATATAACGGCACGAACCCGTTTTGTTGATGGGGCATATAACGGCACTACCGTGTTGTTGATAGGGCATATAACAGCTCTACCGTGTTGTTGATAGGGCATATAACGGCATTACCGTGGTGTTGATAGACCATATAATAGCACTTACGTGTTGTTGATAGGGCATATAACGGCACTACCGTGTTGGTGATAGGGCAGAAAACGGCACTACCGTGTTATTGATAGGACATATAACTGCACTACTATGTTGTTGGTAGGGCAGATAACGGCACTACCGTGTTGTTGATATGGAATATAATGGCACTACCGTGTTGATGATAGGGCAGATAATGGCACGACCCGTGTTTTCGATAGGGCAGATTACGGCACTGCCGTGTTGTTGATAGGGCAGATAACGGCACTACCGTGTTGTTGATAGGGCATATAACGGCACCACCGTGTTGTTGATGGGGCATCTAACGGCACTAACATGTTGTTGATATGGGATATAATGGCCCTACCGTGTTGATGATAGGGCAGATAACGGCACGACCCCGTCTTGTTGATAGGGAATATAATGGCATTTCTGTGTTGTTTATAGGGCATATAACGGCACTACCGTGTTGTTGATAGGGCGTATAACGGCATATCCATGTTGTTGATAGGGCAGATAACGACACTACTGTGTTGTTAATAGGGCATATAACGGCACTACCGTGTGTTGAAAGGGTAGATAACGGCACTACCGTGTCGTTGATAGGTCAGATTACGGCACTACCGTGTTGTTGATAGGACAGATAACGGCACTACCGTGTTGTTGATAGGACAGATAACGGCACTACCTTTCGTTGATAGGGCATATAACGGCACTACCGTGCATTTGATAGGGCAGATAACGTCACTACCGTGTTTTTGATATGGCATATAACGGCACTACGGGGTTGTTGACATGGATAATAATAGTACAACCGTGATGATGATAGGGCAGATAACGGCACGACCCCGTGTTGTTGACAGGGCATATAACGGCACTCTCGTGTTGCTGATAGGGAATATAACGGCCCTACCGTTTTGTTGATAGGGTTTATAACGGCACTACCATATTGTCGATAGGGCATATAACGGCACTACCTTGTTGATGATAGATCAGATAACGGCACTACCGTGTTGTTGATAGGGCTGATAACGGCACTACTGTGTTGTTGATACGGCAGATAACGGCACTACCGTGTTGTTGATAGGGCAAATAACGGCACTATCGTGTTGTTGATAGGGCATATAACGGCAATACCGTGTGTTGAAAGGGTAGATAACGGCACTACCGTGTCGTTGATAGGGCAGATTACGGCACTACCGTGTTGTTGATAGGACAGATAACGGCACTACATTTCGTTGATAGGGCATATAACGGCACTACCGTGTTGTTGATAGGGCAGATAACGGAACTACCGTGTTGTTGATAAGGCATATAACGGCACTACCGTGTGTTGAAAGGGTAGATAACGGCACTACCGTGTCGTTGATAGGGCAGATTACGGCACTACCTTGTTGTTGATAGGACAGATAACGGCACTACATTTCGTTGATAGGGCATATAACGGCACTACCGTGTATTTGATAGGGCAGATAACGTCACTACCGTGTTGTTGATAAGGCATATAACGGCAATACCGTGTTGTTGATAGGGCAGATAACGGTCCTACCATTTTGTTGATAGATGATATAACGGCACTAACGTGTTGTTAATAGGGCAGATAACGACACTACCGTGTTGTTGATAGGGCATATAACGGAACTACCGTGTTGTTGATAAGGCAGATAACGGCATTACCGTGTTGTTGATAGGGCAGATAACGGCACTACCGTGTAGTTGATAGGGCTTATAGCGGCACTACTATGTTGTCGATAAGGCATATAACGACACTACCTTAATGATGATAGGGCAGATAACGGCACTACCGTGTTGTTGATAGGGCAGATACCGGCACTACCGTGTTGTTGATAGGGCAGATAACGGCACTACCGTGTTGTTGATAGGGCAGATACCGGCACCATCGTCTTGTTGATCGGGCAGATAACGGCACTACCGTGTAGTTGATAGGGCAGATAACGGAACTAGCGTGTTGTTGATAGGGCATATGACGGCACTTTCGTGTTGTTGATAGGGCATATAACAGCACCATCGTGTTGTTGATAGGGCATATAACGGCGCTACCGTCTTGTTGATAGAGCATATAACACTACTGCCGTGTTGTTTATAGGGTGTATAACGGCACTACCTTGTTGTTGATTGGGCATATAACGGCACTACCGTGTTGTTGATAGGGTATGTAACGGCACTACCGTGCGGTTGATAGGGCAAATAACGGCACTACCGTGTAGTTGATAGGGCATATAACGGCACTATCTTGATGTTGATAAGGCATGAAACGGCACTACCGTGTTGTTGATGGGGCATATAACGGCACTACTGTGTTGTTGATAGGGAATATTACGGCCCTACCGTATTGCTGATAGGGCAGATAAAGGCACTACCGTGTTGTTGAATAGGTGGATAACGACAATACCCTGTTGTTGATAGGTCATATAACGGCACCAGCGTGTTGTTGATAGGGCAGATAACGGAGCTACCGTGTTGTTGCCAGGGCAGATAACGGCCCTACCGTGTTGTTGATAGGGCATATAACGGCACTACTTTGTTGATGATGGGGCATAAAACGGCACTAACGTGTTGTTGATATGGCATATAACGGCACTACAGTGTCGTTGATAGGGCATATAACGGCACTACAGTGTTGTTGATAGGGCATATAAAAGCACTACCGTGTCGTTGATAGGGCATATAACGGCACAACCGCGTTGTTGATAGGACATATAACGGCTCTACCGTGTTGTTGATAGGGCAGATAACAGCACTACGTGTTGTTGATTGGGCATATAACGGAACTACCGTGTTGTTGATAAGGCAGATAACGGCTTTACCGTGCTGTTGAAAGGGCAGATAACGGCACAACCGTGTTGTTGATAGGGCATATAACGGCAATACCGTGTTGTTGATAGGGCAGATAACGGCACTACCATTTTGATGATAGAGGATATAACGGCACTACCGTGTTGTTGATAGGGCAGATAACGGCACTACCGTGTTGTTGATAGGGCAGACTACGGCATTACGGTGTTGTTGATAGAGCAGATAATGGCACTACCGTGTTGTTGATAGGGCAGATAACGGAACTTGCGTGTTGTTGATAGGGCATATGACGGCACTACTGGGTTGTTGATTGGGCAGATAACAGCACTACCGTGTTGTTGATAGGGCATATAACGGCACAACCGTGGTGTTATTAGGGCAAATAACGGCCCAACCGTGTTGTTGATAAGGCAGATAACGGCACTATCGTGTAGTTGATAGAACAGATAACGGCACTACCGTGTAGTTGATAGGGCTTATAACGGCACTACTATGTTGTCGATAGGGCATATAACGACACTACCTTGTTGATGATAGGGCAGATAACGGCACTGCCGTGTTGTTGACAGGGCATATAACAGCACTACCGTGTTAATGATAGGGCATATAACGACACTATCGTCTTGTTGATAGGGAATATAACGGCCCTACCGTATTGTTGATAGGGCAGATAAAGGCACTACCGTGTTGTTGAATAGGTGGGTAACGACAATACCCTGTTGTTGATAGGTCATATAACGGCACCAGCGTGTTGTTGATAGGGCAGATAACGGAGCTACCGTGTTGTTGCTAGGGCAGATAACGGCCCTACCGTGTTGTTGATAGGGCATATAACGGCACTACTTTGTTGTTGATAGGGCATAAAACGGCACTACCGTGTCGCTGATAGGGCATTTAACAGCACAACCGTGTTGTTGATAGGGCATACAACGGCACTATCGTGTTGTTGATAGGGCATAAAACGGCACTACCGTGTCGTTTATAGGGCATATAACGGCACAACCGTGTTGTTGATAGGGCATACAACGGCACTATCGTGTAGTTGATAGGTTAGATAACAGCACTACCGTGGTGTTTATATGGCATAGAACGGCACTACCGTGTTGTTGATGGGACATATAAGGGCACTACCGTGTTGTTGATAGGACATATAACGGCACTACCGTGTTGTTGATAGGGCAGATAACGGCACTATCGTGTAGTTGATATTGATAGGGCAGATAACGGAACTAGCGTGTTGTTGATAGGGCATATGACGGGACTTCCGTGTTGTTGATAGGGCATATAACAGCACCATCGTGTTGTTGATAGGGCATATAACGGCGCTACCGTCTTGTTGATAGAGCATATAACAGCACTGCCGTGTTGTTGATAGGGTGTATAACGGCACTACCGTGTTGTTGATAGGGCATGTAACGGCACTACCGTGCGGTTGATAGGGCAGATAACGGCACTACCGTGTAGTTGATAGGGCATATAACGGCACTATCGTGATGTTGATATGGCATGAAACGGCACTACCGTGTTGTTGATGGGGCATATAACGGCACTACTGTGTTGTTGATAGGGAATATTACGGCCCTACCGTATTGTTGATAGGGCAGACTACGGCACTACGGTGTTGTTGATAGAGCAGATAATGGCACTACCGTGTTGTTGATAGGGCAGATAACCGAACTTGCGTGTTGCTGATAGGGCATATGACGGCACTACTGGGTTGTTGATAGGGCAGATAACGGCACTACCGTGTAGTTGATAGGGCTTATAACGGCACTACTATGTTGTCGAAAGGCCATATAACGACACTGCCTAGTTGATGATAGGGCAGATAACGGCACTACCGTGTTGTTGATAGGGCATATAACAGCACTACCGTGTTACTGATAGGGCATATAACGACACAACCGTCTTGTTGACAGGGAATATAACGGCCCTACCGTTTTGTTGATAGGGCAGATAAAGGCACTACCGTGTTGTTGATAAGGCATATAACGGCACTACCGTGTTGTTGATAGGGCAGATAACGACAATACCTTGTTGTTGATAGGGCAGATAACGGCACTACCGTGTGGTTGAAAGGCAGATAACGGTACTACCGTGTTGTTGAT
Organism: Gammarus roeselii; assembly: GCA_016164225.1. Taxonomy (NCBI): domain Eukaryota; kingdom Metazoa; phylum Arthropoda; class Malacostraca; order Amphipoda; family Gammaridae; genus Gammarus; species Gammarus roeselii. Next base: position 885 of record SDVV010014355.1, on the reverse strand, counting down.
AGGGCATATAACGGCACTACTGTGTTGTTGATAGGGAATATTACGGCCCTACCGTATTGTTGATAGGGCAGATAAAGGCACTACCGTGTTTTTGAATAGGTGGATAACGACAATACCCTGTTTTTGATAGGTCATATAACGGCACCAGCGTGTTGTTGATAGGGCAGATAACGGAGCTACCGTTTTGTTGCTAGGGCAGATAACGGCCCTACCGTGTTGTTGATAGGGCATATAACGGCACTACTTTGTTGTTGATAGGGCATAAAACGGCACTACCGTGTCGTTGATAGGGCATATAACGACACAACCGTGTTGTTGATAGGGCATACAACGACACTATCGTGTTGTTGATAGGGCATAAAACGGCACTACCGTGTCGTTGATAGGGCATATAACGGCACAACCGTGTTGTTGATAGGGCATACAACGGCACTATCGTGTTGTTGATAGGTTAGATAACAGCACTAACGTGGTGTTTATAGGGCATATAACGGCACTACCGTGTTGTTGATGGGACATATAAGGGCACTACCGTGTTGTTGATAGGACATATAACGGTACTACCGTGTTGTTGATAGGGCAGATAACGGCACTACCGTGTTGTTGATAGGGCAGATAACGGCACTACCGTGTTGTTGATAGGGCAGATACCGGCACTATCGTCTTGTTGATCGGGCAGATAACGGCACTTCCGTGTAGTTGATAGGGCAGATAACGGAACTAGCGTGTTGTTGATAGGGCATATGACGGCACTTCCGTGTTGTTGATAGGGCATATAACAGCACCATCGTGTTGTTGATAGGGCATCTAACGGCGCTACCGTCTTGTTGATAGAGCATATAACAGCACTGCCGTGTTGTTGATAGGGTGTATAACGGCACTACC